>WNWK01005938.1:0-112829 GCA_009830355.1 Cherax destructor
CACACCACACACACCCCACACACCACACACACCCACACCACACCCCCACACCACACACCCATCCACACACACACACCCCACACCACACCCCCACACCAAATACACCACCACACACACCACACACACAACACACGCACCCACACCACACACACACCCACCTCACACCACACACACACCATACACCACACACCCTACACCACACACACACCCTACACCACACACCTACACCCACTCAACACCACACACCACTCCACATGACACATCACGCCACACCCCACACCACACCCCCCCACACCACACACCTCCACACCAAATACACACACCACACACACCCTACACCACACACACCCTACACCACACACACCCCACACTACACACACCCACACGCACCCTACACCCCACTCAACACCACACACACCACTCCACCTGACACACCACACCACACCCCACACGACACACTCATGACGCCACACCCCACACGACACACCCCACACGACACACACCACCCCATACCCCACTGAACTCACACCACGCCACACCCCACCCGACACACACACACACACCCCACACGACACACCCCACACTGTACACACCATCCACCGTACACACCATCCACCTTACACACCACAGACCGTACACACACACACGCACACACACAGTTTATGCCATCGTAGAGAAGTCCATTATATACATATTGCAATATTGGTGATGGTTTATATCTTGGGTCAGTTGCAGTGGCAGCTGTGTCAGTGATCACATATATCATGACTCAGAGTTTATATTCCCATAAAGTGGTGTTTTGTGTGTGTGTTATGTGTACTGTGTATGCTAACACCTGGTACTCAACAACTATTGATTGTAGTGTGCACTGGTGCAGCTCATGTAAGTCAAACATGTGGTAATACTTGTTATCCTTTCTTAATATATTTTGTGAAACTGTGTAATGTTTTTTTGCATAAATATTAAGAACATCTGATATGTTTTTGATGAAGAAATAGTATATTACATTCTGTTTTTGCTTGTAGTTGAATATACTATCCAGTTTTGTATGTATTATGCTGTACATACATACTGATGGAGAGAATAAACAAACTTCCATTTTTTTTTAATTGTGAAGAGTTGTTATACTGTATGCAAAATAAGTATTTTATGAAATATTAAAAATATTTTTTTTAATGCTGTACCATCTGTCTGTTTTTATGAATTTTTAAACTTGGAAAGAAAAATGAGTAAATGATATTTCATAGCATCCCATATACAAAAATTCCCCCGAATTTTTTTTTTTTATCTACGTTATTACAAATTTATAATTCTTTTAAGATCATATTTTTCACTTTGATGGATTAGTTTTAAAGTTGAAATATAGTACAGCTGGTGCTATATTATTGTTCTTTCAACTACGGGGTTTTATTAATTCTAGTACAGTGGACCCCCTTATTTCATACTGCTCCAAACTCCAACTTGTAAGTGCTTTTGTAAGTGTATTTTTGGGGGTCTGAAAGGACTAATCTAATTTACATTATTCCTTATGGGAACAAATTCGTTGGGTAACGGCACTTGAACAGCATTCTGGAACGAATTAATGACGAAATCCGGGGATCCACTGTATAGATAATAAGGTGAAATTATCTCAACTTTAAGTGATCATTATGTGTTCTCTATTAAACAGTTTTACTTAGTATACTTGTGTAGCAAAACTCCTAAGTGTGTTAATCTTTCGAAATCGTACTGACTTTCTAAGCCTAGAAATAAAGCAAGTCTCTTGTAGCTTATACGTATTCACATTTCACGGTTTAATTTGCATAAAGATGTTGGGTACGTACATATTGAGCACACGCAAGATCTGCCCATGCTCAAACAAATTTCTTGGGGTGTCTGTGATAGGAGGAAAAGTGTAAGCTATTTTTCTTGGCACTTAGTGTGGAGAAGAGGTGGTGTAGGTGACATGAGGTGTAGGTGACACGAGCTAACTGGTATTGTACCTCTTTGTTTCCATAGATTACCACTCTCCTCTCCTTCCCGGCTTGATCTCGGACCAAACTGCTGGTGCTCACTGCACTTAGTTGGATGGATAGATATAATACTATTGTTAAGATTTTTCCTTCAAAGATTTATTTACCTTATATGGAAATACAGCTGTAGCACACTGCTGAGTAATGAAAAAAATGACAATGCAGAACATGTTTTTATTTGGGATAACATTTTTCTCTATCAGAGAGAAAAAGTGTCCTAAATAAATGCTTGTTCTATTACTTATCATTTCTTCATCATTTGTTTTCCTAGTCACTATTTAATAGTTATTTGCTAACCTTCTGAAGAAAGTTGCACACCTTGTGGTAGTTAGCTGCTTGTATTTATTTTTCCAAGTACCGTAATACAGAATGTATAATACAAGACTGTCAGTGACTGTACATTTGTGTTCATTTGTGGATAGAGAGATGATCGCTACATTTTA
Source organism: Cherax destructor (assembly GCA_009830355.1). Classification (NCBI taxonomy): domain Eukaryota; kingdom Metazoa; phylum Arthropoda; class Malacostraca; order Decapoda; family Parastacidae; genus Cherax; species Cherax destructor. The sequence continues at coordinate 2,456 of WNWK01005938.1, forward strand.
GTTCATTTGGGAGTTATTTTTCACTTTATTGGACTTCTTTATTTTGTCTTCTAGCATGTAGGTGTTCTGTTGCCACTTATAAACAAATGGCAGTTATGCAAAAAATGTTAAGTTAGTTTTGATGCAAAATTAAAAAAAAAATTAATACACTCTATTGACAGAAATATAGTATAGCAGTGCTTAAGCAAATTATTTTGAAAGAATCTTTTTGGGCAGTACTGCTTGTTTGAATGACTGTCCAAAAAACACAAAATACACCACCAGCTATACTGTATAGGTTATCTGTCCTTTTTTGGGGGGAGAAGGGGCATATGAGACATTTTTGATGTAAGGAATAAAAAGGCACAATACTATGACTGGAACAGTACACATATACCCACACACAGGAGAATGAAACTTATGATGACATTTCGGTCTGACTTGGACCAGTGACTAGTTAATGGTCCAAGTCAGACTGAAACATAGTTATGTATAAGTTTCATTCTCCTATGTGTGGGTATGTATTTGTGTATTTTTTAAGTAATTTTTGTATGATACTGTACTATCATTTGGGTTGGCTGTCAGGGAAGGTGGAGCTGGAATGTAACCCTTATAATGCCCTGACACATTGATTCTGGTCATCTTGAAAAAAAATATTCACACTTTTTCAGACATGCTTCACAAATATCAGGAGTTGAGTTTATGTGAGTTAGAGTTGATATTACGTATGTAAGGAGGACAAATTGTCTGCTAAGTGTCTATCATTGACCTAGTTCTTTTCAGTTTGCTCAGTGTTGGGGCAACAGAAAGCTATACCCATATACAAAGAGATTGCTCAAGACTTTGTACCATCAAGGAAATGAGAACAGATCCCTGAGGCCATAACCTGTTGTATAAAGCATGTAAAACATGCTTAAAACACTTAGTCTTTAGGGTATATTGTACCAAATTGACATTTTCTTTTTAATAAAAATGCATTATGTACTATATATAGTCAATAAATTTTAATTTATTTTAAAGAGATAAATGACTATCTTAGTTACACATACAATACAGTGGAACCTCGGTTTTCGTGATTAATCCGTTCAAAAAAGTCTGATGATAAACCGAATCATACGAAAACGGAAACAATGTTTAGCATAAGAAATAATGTAAATCTAATTACTCCGTTCTAGACACCCAAAAATATTAACAAAAAAATACATTTTATAGAGAATAACTATAGTTTTACATACAAACTAGGGCACATGAAAACTGATGTTCCACTGTAGTACATCATTTATTTGACTTCCAACATTGCTTGGTGGTCTTTGAGCATGAAAATAGATAATTCTAAAAAGGATTGTGCAAAACAAAGGTATCATAAAATAATAATATGATAATCTGGTATTATTTGAAATCTTAATGTACCCCACCACTTGAAGGGGCTGGATCATTGATGATCTGCCGTACTAAGTTACTGGTGCTGTGCTGAGGTATTAATTGACTTTTCCTACTGGCACTGTTGGTACACATCTTTTTTTAATATATCCACAGGCAGTTGATAATAAAAGTGTGTGTGTTCCCTGTTTTGTGTTAATTTTCTAAGAAGGAAATTGTTTCATTATCCAAAAGACGTTATTACCACAATGGTCTAATACAAGGTATAGATGAAAAGCTTTATGGAAGCTATATTTTTGTAGCACTGGGGAGTGCACATCCTTCTTGAGGTCTCTACAGATAACTGACGTAGTCATCCTCCTTAACCCTTTCGGGGTTTTGGTCGTACTAGTACGGCTTACGCCCTGGGGTTATGGACGTACTAGTACGCCTAAATTCTAGCGCCCTCAAATCAAGCAGAAACAGGCTGTTAGGCCTAGATGTGATAGAATGGGTCTGTGTGGTCAGTGTGTGCAGTATAAAAAAATTCCTGCACCACACAGTGCATAATGAAAAAAAAACTGACCGTGTTTTTGGTTTAAAACAGTGACTTTGCAGTCTATTTTTGTGTGGTATTTATGCTTGTATTCTCGTTTTCTTAGTCTCATTTTATAGAATAGATGATATATTACAGAAATAGAGATAATTTTGACTGGTTTCACGATGACAAATACCTTGAAACTGAGCGCAAAGTAGCGAAAATTCGATTTTGGCCAATGTTCAAGAGTAAACAAATCACACCATGCATCCAATACACATCAACTGGAGAGTCTAATATTTTTGCACAAGTGCGCTGATATTATTTATACCATTTTTACAATGATGCAGTTGTATACATAACAGTAAATCTTCTATTTTTTGTGAGAATAAAAATTCAAAATGGAAAGCAAAAGTAATGTAAGAGGGGCCTGGAGACGTGACTAATGAACAGAGAAGATGTTATTTTAGTGCCAGGAATATCTGCCTTGTTTATTATGGACCCTATTTTGAAATTGGCATCATTTGAAATTTGTGTGAAATTGGCCAAATTGCCATTTTCTGACCACTATTTTGGGTAGTTGAAATTGGTAAATAGGCGGTTTCTTGTACTCAATCGATAGAAGAAATGGAGTTCTAGCAAAATAGCTATAATTTTAGTAGACTGAAACATTGGAATTTGCCGAAAATAGGGCTCAAAGTGGGCGAAATCGCCAATGCGTAAATTTCATCACTACCGCTAACTTCGCGAAAGAATAATTCTGTTAGTTTTCGATCAAATTTCATAATTTTGGTGTCGTTATGATCGGAAAAAGATTCTCTATCATTTCATGAGAAAAAATAATTTTTTTTTTAAATTCTTGGACCCTGAGAAACGAGTTTCAGAGAGGGTCCTTGGACCCCCAAAGGGTTAAAATGATCACCACCATGAACCTTCAGTTTGAGAGATAGGTAAAATTCACTTTGTGCCATGTAAACAATCTTTCAAGTGGGATTTGTTAATAGCATCAGCCTTTCAGTTTTGGCACTACATGGGCTTGCTATTTTTTAGCACACAGGATAATTCTATGCTGCATGGACCCTAGTCCAGTGAAATGGCAAAATCTTTTTTTTTTTTTTTTTAATTGCTATATATGCTGATGCATTAGCAAATTGTGACTTCAGTATTATATTTGTAAGTTTCCTCTCATACCCCACCACATGTCATCTCTGTATCAGGGATTACCAACGTTTTATTTAGGACGACCTCTTAAAGATTCTCCTGAGATATGCTGCTCCACTTGAGAGTAAAACCACCATATTCACAATCAGGTACATGTATTTAATAAAACATGAAACATTTTCTTAGATTGAACTTTTTTGTTAGCAGTAAAGAAAGTTTGAGTTTTGAGATCCTTAATTTAAGGGTTTTGTCAATAAGAAAAATGAATAGTGACCCTGGGGTTGGGAACTTTTGCTCTGCATTAATATGAAGCATTATAGCGTAGATTTTTCTGACAAATATTTTGATGGACTATTTAGTTACAGTTATGTTGACTTTTCACAGAATATGTAGTTCTGTGATTTAAGAAAATGTGGGATGCAAAGGAAATATGGAAAATTCTGTAATAAATTATAAATATATGATTGTGATAGCTATATCTAGAACAAAAGTTATTTCTACTTATTAAGGTAACGTTGGTAAAGTGTTATTTCACAATTCTAGGAAACCCCAACCCCTGTGGTTTAGCACTTCTATTTGATTATAATAATAATAATAATATGAAACCGCTGAGTTGTGATGGCTGTGGGGGTATGTGGGCCACTAGCACAAGCAGTTTGGTTGACCTGGTAAAGAGCAAAAAGGAGCAATACCATTACTAGGACAATACACAAATAACCTGCACATAAGAAAGAGAGAGCTCATGATGACATTTCAGTCCAGCTTGGACCATTTACAAGTCACACTATCACACCCTTGTGTTTGTGTGCCTCATAAATGGTCCCAAGACGGACTGCAACGTCGTCATAAGTTTCTCTCTTCTAAATGCAGGTTATTTGTGTATGGTTGACCTGGTGGTCAATAGGGAAGTCTGGCCTCAGGGTAGACTGAGGGAGGGGGTAGAAAAGCTCTTGAGACTGGTAACAGATAAAGTATTTGCCATTTTTCAAAAGACAAATGGCAAAGGGAAAAAATGAACTTAGTTTAAAAATCCTTCATTTTGGACTATTTGGAGATATTTTGCTCGAGCTTTTTTTACATGCAGTAAACTACAATGTAATGCAGATACTTTAGATATTTAGTCTGTGCAGGAGACTGGTTACATTTTTAACCAGTAAGTCTGTAGCTTTCCTACAGACTTACTGGTTGTCCTTAGGGTGTCAGCATAAAACAGTAAGAACTGATCCCGTTGTGGCATCAGCGTGGTTGGTGTGAGCTCACTTAAGATTATTCATGTAGCACCAGGACTGATAGTTATTTTTCTTATTTCTTGATGTTTGTCAGAATACATCGACATATACAGTGGTACCCCGGTTTACGATGGTCCCCAAACTCACCCTTTTATGTAAGTTTATTTTTTTAAATGCTTTTGTAAGTGTAATTTTGGGGGTCTAAAAGGACTAGTCTATTTTACAACATTTCTTAAGGAGATAAATTCGTTTGGTAATGGCACTTGAACAGCATTCTGGAATGAAAAAATATCGTAAACCGGGGTACCACTGTATTTGGAATGTTTAGCAAGTCTATACTAGCTAACATATGATGAAACCACATGAATACTTGTCATCTTTCTGAGTGTAAATGGGGCCAAAAGCATCACAGTTATTGCATTTTTTATTCCAAGAAATATCTACTGTAATTCTGCTTTATAAATGTCTCCAAGATAACATTTACAATAATTATTTTGGTATATAAACTAGCAATGTTCTGTATCCTGCAACCATTTTATTAGCCTGATTTAAAATATGTTAGCAAGATTTTGTTTCTATATCTGAAGTTACAGGATGATTTACATTAATATTAATGACTGTTGCACTTCTTTCATTTAATCCTGTTTCTCACAAGTTTCAATATATTGTTTAGATTTTGCTAGTCAATATTATTATTAGCAGTTATTCTTAAGGGCCACTTTATAAAAGTGAGTAATTTACAAAGTTACATACCAACAACGTTTGCTGAAAATTGTATTTCATCTACTGTTCTGCTGTTGGGTTAGTTTAAAAGTCAGTTTTATTTTGATCAGAGCACTTAACTTATTTTTTTACTGTTTTTATTTAAAAATTCTGGATCATCATAAACTGTTTATCAGTAAATTGAACGTACAACAACACGATCAGCTCAGTTGTAAGTTTTGAGTGAAGATATTTGCCATGTTCCTACAATAATTTACTGAAATCCTAATTGAAAATCTTATGGTACTGACCAAATCTAGTGTAATAGCACAACAGAATGTTTCTGGCAAAGAACAGAAATGGAGAAAGAGTTGCTAGTGATCTATAGCTCTCATTTCTTCCAGCCAGGATGATGCCAGCATACTGTACCGTATGTTCAGTAGACCTTTACTTAGAGTAAAGCAAAGTCATCAAAACACAATTTATGAAGTATAGTCCAATTTTTTCTTAAGGCAGGAAATGTTAAATTAAAGTCAGGTAAAAAAATATTGTTTGTACTGTCTGCTCTTTGCAGCCAGTCATGAGATAAAATAAATAAATAATTCACATTAAGTGCTAAACCCATGTGGGCTATTCAGCGCAAGACATGCTGGAGGCTTGATCCTCCAGCTGCTGAGTGCGAGACAAATGCACTTCCTATTTGTACTCATTTCAGCAAAATTCCATGGCAATTTTCCTTGCAGTAGAAGACTAGGATTTTTCCTCAATGAGTCATTCACTATTGTGTTGGTCAGTTACTTTAACTGACCAATTTTTCTGAATATTTCCTAGGAGTATCATGGCTATTGGTGTACATACATATTTTGATTTTGATAATACTGTCACTAGTCAATATGGCTTTTGTAAGGGCCGTTCTGCCATTGACCCCTTACTGCGCTTGGATATGTATATTCATAATGCCTTTGCCAATAACCACTCGGTTATCGCTAGCTTTTTCGATCTTGAGAAGGCTTATGACACAACTTGGAAGTATAATATCTTGACCCAGGCCCACTCCTTAGGCCTCCGAGGCAATCTACCATTTTTCCTTAAGGCTTTCTTAACTGAAAGACATTTCCGTGTCCGGGTTAGTAATGAGCTTTCCCCGGACTTTGTCCAAGCTGAAGTTGTCCCCCAGGGTTGTGTTCTGAGCACAACACTCTTTCTCCTTGCTATAAATAATCTGGCATCAGGAGGCCTGGTCACAGACCGGGCCGCAGGGGCGTTGACCCCTGGAACTCCAGGTAAACTCCAGTTCTCCCATCCAACATTTGGTCATCGCTTTATGTGGATGACTTTGCTATAGCTTGTGCGGGTGCTGACTGTCACCTCATTGCAGTTTCTCTCCAGCATGCCGTCAACCGAGTTTCCGATTGGGCCACCACTCATGGGTTTAAATTTTCTAGTGGCAAAACTCATCAAATTACGCTTACTAGACGTTCAGTGGTCTCTGATCATCTGTTTTACCTATACGGCTCACGTATCCCAGAACGTGATACAGTCAGGTTTCTCGGCCTCCTGTTTGACCGTCGATTGTCCTGGAAACCTCACATTACCTCCCTGAAGGCAACTTGTCATAGCCGGCTGAACCTCCTAAAAACCCTCGCACATCTTTCGTGGGGGCTGATCGTAGCACTCTCCTCCGCCTGCATTCAGCCCTAATTTTATCGAAACTCGATTATTGTGACCAGATATATTCAGCGGCCTCCCCTGCTACTCTTTCTAGCCTTAATCCCATACATCACCAGGGATTGCGTTTATGCCTTGGTGCATTTCGTTCTTCCCCGGTTGAGAGCCTCTATGTAGAAGCGAACATTCCATCCTTGCCCGATCGTCGTGATGCACATTGCATTCGCTATTATGTTCGCTCCCATGACCTCCGCAATCCTTCCATGTACTATAGGATTGTCACAGATGTTAGTAGGCACTCTTTATTTGCCTGTCACCCCTGTTTACTTCGTCCTTTTTCTCTTCGTCTACATTCACTCTTTTCTTCCCTTCAGCTACCACCTTTATAAGTTCATGTGACATCTCCCTTTCCCCTACCCCCTTGGGAAGTTCCTGCTGTCCGTGTCTGAAAGCCCAACTACCTACGGCGGCTTCTCGCTCTTTTTTTCTAGACCACTTCCGTTCTCATTCCCATGCCATCGCAGTATACACCGATGGTTCAAAGTCATCTGACGGTGTCGGATTCGCAGCAGTCTTCCCGGACAGCATTGTGCGAGGGCATCTATTACCCTTGGCTAGCATATTTACGGCTGAATTGTATGCCATTCTTGTGGCACTTATCCGTATTGCATCTATGCCTGTGTCACCATTTGTGGTTGTTTCAGACTCCCTTAGTGCTTTACAGGCTATCCATAAAATTGATACACCTCACCCCCTAGTTTTTCGTATCCAACTTTGGTTACGTCGTATCTCTAGCAAGCACAAAGATATTGTTTTTTGTTGGGTCCCTGGTCATGTTGACGTACAGGGCAATGAACAGGCAGACACTGCTGCGCGGTCAGCAGTACATGACCTTCCAGTTTTATATAGAGGTGTTCCTTTCACGGACTATTTTGCGGTCATTGCTACCCACCTTCGCACCCATTGGCAACAACGCTGGTCTGACCTGCTAAATAACAAACTTCATTCTATTAAGCCAAATATAAGTTTCTGGCCTTCTTCTTGTCACCAATGTCGAGGATGGGAGACTACACTCTCCCGTCTTCGCATCGGCCACACTTGTCTTACTCACGGGTATCTCATGGAGAGGCTCCCTGCCCCTCTCTGATCATTGTCAGGTTCCAGTGTCTGTTCGACATATTCTGTTGGACTGCCCACTCTATCAACGAGCACGCAGAATTTACCTCCAACGGCGTCTTCGCTCTGCGGCCCTTTCTTTACCTTCCCTTCTAGCTGATGGACCCTCCTTTAATCCTGACTCTCTCGTTGACTTTTTGACAGAAACTGACTTACTACACAAACTCTGAAGATTATACCTCTAGCACCTCCCTCAGTCCCTTCTGCCTCGATCTCTTGCTACCTTCTATCCCTGCACTATCCACTGTCCTGCTGCACTCCATACCCTACTAATCATCCATCTCCGTCTTACAGTCCATTTTCCCTGCATCCTGTCCTGACCAGCCGTGCTGTATAACCCCTGTGTGGTTTAGCACTTCTTTTGATTATAATAATAATGATAATACTGTACGTACTTCATATTGATGCTAGTGATAGTTTTGAAAATTTTAATATTTTCTTCAAAGTATCTCTGTGGCTTGTAGTAGACCACAACAGTGTCATTATCACAATTGCGAGGGAAATGATAGGATGGATAATGTGAACCTTGAGAGTGAGGGATGTCAAGCCAGTTATGATCCTCTTTAAGTCACTTGTTCTGTCTAGCCTGGAATACTGCTGTTCACTAACTTCCTCTTTCAAGGCAGGTGAAAATGCTAATCTGGTGAATGTAATGAGGACTTTCACTGTACATATAAGTTCAGTAAAGCACCTCTGGGAATGTTTAAAGTTCTTTAACCTGTACTCCTTGGAATGTAGGCGAGAAAGATGCACTATAATCTACACCTGGAAAATCCTTAAGGGACTGGCCCCAAATCTGCATACATAAATCACTCTCTATGAAAGCAAAAGACTCAGCAGACGTAAAATGTTCCCAATGAAAAGCAAGGGTACTGTGAGTACACTGAGAGAAAACACAGTGTCAGGGGGTCCAAGGTTGTTCAACAGCCTCCCATCATACGTAAGGGGGATTGTCTTTAAGAGGGAACTGGATAAATACCTAAAGTCAGGGCCTGACCAGCTGGGTTGTGGTATGTACGTTGGATTGCTGGCGGCCAGCAATAACAGCCTGGTTGATTAGGCCCTGATTCACTGAGAGGCCTGGTCATGGACCAGGCCACGGGGACATTGGCCTGGGAACTCCCTCCAGGTTGACCCTTGAGGAACATGTGGGTTATCTTTCTGAGAGTCAGTGTTTTATTCAAATTAGCATTAAAATAAACATGGAAAAAATACTTACACTTCTTAAACCTTTAAAAAAACTTTTTTTTTTTTTAAATAGACTAAAAGTCAAAAAAAAAAACTACACTGCCATACCCTAAAGGCTGGTTGCTGTTACTCACATGAAAGTGTGAAGAGGGTTAAGGTGGCCTTGTATAATACTGTATCTGTGCAAACATGTGACAGGCAGTGTTACCCACCACCACCTATGACCCACATCTACCATCTCTACCATTACCTGCCATCAACATATTAACATTGGTGAATAAATAACAAAAAGGCACAATAATGTGACTGAAACAAAGCACAAATAACCCGCACATAGGAGAGAGGAGCTTACGACTACGTTTCGGTCTGACTTGGACCATTTACAAAGTCACACTAGCGGAAAGGAGAGAAGGAGACAGTATATATAGGCCAGCAGACAGGGATGGGACAAGAGAGCTAGTAGGAAAGGAAGTAGAGAGGTAGTGGTAGTAGTGGAGTCAGTCAAAGACCAAGAAAGAGGAGCACTGCAGGAGAGCTAGGGGCCCACATTGACTTAAGAACATAAAAAAAATACTGCAACAGGCCTACTGGCCCATGCGAGGCAGGTCCAATTCTCCTACCAGCTTAAGCCAATGCCCTAACCTAGTCAGGTCAGGTCACATTCACTTAAGGAAGGAGCACGGCAACTGACCTAGTAGCACAAGCTAATCATGTCCAACTCACACCCACCCACACCCACTCATGTATTTATCTAACCTATTTTTAACCCTTTCAGGGTCGGTGTTGTACTAGTACGGCTTGAGAGCCAGGGTTGGTGCCGTACTTGAACGCCTAAATTCTAGCGCCTTCAAATTTAGCGAGAGAAAGCTGGTAGGACTACATATGAAAGAATGGGTCTGTGTGGTCAGTGTGCACAGTATAAAAAAAATCCTGTAGCACAGTGCATAATGAGAAAAAAAAACTGACCGTATTTTTCGTTTAAAACAGCGACTTTGGAGTCTATTTTCGTATGGTATTTATTGTTGTATTCTCGTTTTCTTGGTCTCATTTGATAGAATGGAAGATAGTATAATACAGAAATAGAGATGATTTTGATTGGTGTTACGATGACAAGTACCTTGAAATTGAGCTCAAAGTAGCGAAAATGTTCGATTTTTGCTGATGTTCAAGAGTAAACAACTCACGCCACACATCCAATACACGTCAGCTGGTAAGTCTAATATTCTTTCACAAGTGCCATGATATTATTTATACTGTTTTTACAATGATGCAGTAGTATACATAACAGTAAATATTTTTTGTGAGAATAAAAATTCAAAATGGAAAGCAAAAGTAATGTAAGAGGGGTCTGGAGACATGACTAATGAACAGAGAAATTTTTATTTTAGTCCCAGGAATGTCTGCCTTGTTTATTCTGGACCCCATTTTGAAATTGGCATCACTTGAAATTTGTGTGAAATTGGCCAAATTGCTAATTTCTGACCACTTTATTGGGTAGTTGAAATTGGTAAATGGGCAGTTTCTTGTACTCAATCGATAGAACAAATGGAGTTCTAGTGAAATAGCTATGATTTTAGTAGACTGGAACATTGGAATTGGCTGAAAATAGGGCTCAAATTAGGCAAAATCGCCAATGCTCAAGTATCATCAAGACTGCTAACTTTGCGAGAGCATAATTCTGTAAGTTTTCCATCAAAGTTCATACTTTTGGTGTCATTATGATCGGAAAAAGATTGTCTATCATTTCATAAGAAAAAAAAAAAAATTTTTCTTCCCAAAAATTTTTTGACCCTGAGAGCGAGTTTGGGAGGGCCTCTCGACCCTAAGAAAAAGAAGGCTAGTGTAAAACTACACATACCCCCGTCTTAAAGCTTCTTATGTAGACAGTTAGTGACTTTGCGAGGAGTTTGTTCCACTCATCCACAACTCTATTACCAAACCAGTGCTTTCCTATATCCTTCCTGAATCTGAATTTTTCCAACTTAAAGCCATTGCTGTCAGTCCTGTCTAGGCTAGATATTTTTAGCACCCTATTTACATCCCCTTTATTTATTCCTGTTTTCCATTTATGTATACACCTCAATCATATCATCCCTAATTCTACGCCTTTCTAGAGAGTGCAGATTTAGGGCCCTCAGTCTGTCCTCATAGGGAAGATTTCTGATACATGGGATCAACTTTGTCATCCTCCTTTGTACGTTTTCCAGTGCATTTATATCCATTCTGTAATATGGTGACCAGAACTGTGCAGCATAATCTAAATGAGGCCTAACCAAAGATATACAGTGGTACCTCGAGTTACGATGGTCCCCAAAATCGCCCTTTTATGTAAGTTTATTTTTTAAATGCTTTTGTAGGTATATTTTTGGGGGTGTAAAAGGACTAGTCTATTTTACATTATTCCTTATGGGGATAAATTTGTTTGGTAATGGCACTTGAACAGCATTCTCGAACGAAAAAATATCGTAACTCGAGGTACCACTGTATAGAGTTGAAGAACAACCTGAGGACTTCTATTATTTATACTTCTTGATATGATGCCAAGGATTCTGTTAGCTTTATTACGAACACTTATGCACTGTTGTCTTGGTTTCAGATTACTGCTAACCAGAACTCCTAAATTCTTTTCGGATAATAATTGACAGAAATGCAGCTGTACTGTAATAAAATTGTGTGTTATTGTGGATTTTAAGGGTCATCACAGTTTATGCCCTGCTGAGCCCTTCTCCCTGTAGTGTGGTGGGCAAGTACATCATCACCTTGGTGGTCCTCAAAACCACAGACAGTTTTCTTGGCTGTTCCACAGTGCAGATCGTACCTTCGCTACACAAGTTTCTTGTTTAATAATCATTTCATACTTTTATTATTAATCACCAACATAATCATTAATTGTATAAATACAGCAAGAATAGATAAATGACTGTTAAAGGAATGGGACCACATTTACAATATAATTATTGGTTAATAGTCTTCATGCATCACCTTCACTGCACACATCAAAACTTATCTAATACCTCAGTTATCTTAGAAACTGTCTGAATTTCATGCTTAACTTTCTTCCTGGCACCTCCAGAATCACCAGCAATCCCTTTGAGTCCTATCATTAATATCTGGAGTTAAAATAGAGTGGTGATAATATCTAAAATTGTTCAGTAAAAACAGTGGGCAAGTCACATGATACTGGACCTCCCCTAAAAACAATGGTCTTACCCCACCTGGCCAACAGGTTTTGCACGTTACTTGATTCTGTCACTATTTATAGCCTGTGTTTTTGGGTGAAACCGAATTGGGGTTGTAATTTTTCAGTTGCATGCAGCTGAATTTGCTTTTTCATGGGTCATGTTATCCAAGGGTTTACTGTATACAGTATTTTGGTATGAAACTTGTATCAGCAGCAGGGTGCTATAAGGTTAGATACAGTGCCGGATCGGCCAGGCTGTGGTTTGTACGTTGGACTGTGTGGCCAGCAGTAACAGCCTAGTTGATCAGGCCCTGATTCACCGGGAGGCCTGGTCATGGACTGGGCCGCTGGGGCGTTGTTTCCCGGAATACCCTCCAGGTAGCCCAATGAGGTTTTTTACTTACACAAGTGGCTTGTTATAAGGAATAAAAAAAAATTAATATATTGGTAGAAGAAACAATAGCCCTTTGGCAAATAAGCAATAAAAATGGCATAAACCCTTAATGAGATTTAGATAGGCTGTTCAAGTGGAGTTATAGATAGATGAAAGAATATATGTAATATGGATAAGTGCTAAGAAATGGAAATAAGAGAGCAACCTAGAGAAAAACCACATAAAATATTTAAATCGTCATGCCTTTTAAAGAAAGGAATTCAGTGAAATGCAATTGTTGCTCGTTGCTCACACAGTATTAATGAAATCATAAGAAACACGTGTGCTATACTGGCTTCAAAATAGCTTCTAAATATTCTGATGGGGAAATGCTCTAAAAGCTGTTCACAGCATACATTATTTCAGAATTTGAGCAACAGTGGTCGTGGTGTCTAAATAAAACATGCACTCACTAGAAAAAGCTCAGAGGAGCTAAAATAGCTCCTGGAGCTAAAAAAAAAAAATATCAACAGAGAAGTACTGAAAGTATCAGGTATGTTCTGACTGATAGGAGGAAGAGAGGAGGTATGGTAACTCCTCATAAGATATATAAGGATAATCTTCCTTATCCTTAACTTCATCAACAGCCCAAAATGATCCATTCTGTCAGTGCTGTTTGTTTTTCTGCTTCAGTTGTGGCAGAGATCAACCAATATTCTCATCACTGTCTTATCTTTGAGTAGGAATTGTGAAGTTCACTATGAGGAAAGTCAGGCATCCACCTGCAGTTGTTTTGTTAGTGAAAAAGTGGAGGAGTCTTTGATATACAGTGGTCCCTCGGTTTTCGTGCATCTCCAAACTCGAACATTTATGTAAGTGTATTTTCGTAAGTGCTGTTGCAAGTGTATTTTTGGGGGTCTGAAATAGACTAACCTACGTGACATTATTTCTTAAGGAAGTAAATTCGTTCGGTAATGGCACTTGAGCAGCATTCTGGAACGAATTTTCGGCGAAAACCGAGGGACCACTGTACAACTCTGACATTCATTAACTCTAATAAATACACCCTTCAACCTCACACATTTGAATGTTAGAATGCCACAAGAGCTTGCAATCTGTCCTAGTATTAACTTGCTTTGTCACTCTTTATTTTTGTAGTTTTATTACAACTTACCAGGGAGGGAGGGGAAGAGTGACAATGCTTTTATATACAGTGTAGTGTTCTTTTGTTTTATGTACTTTGCAAATAAAAGAGACACTTCACTTTTGTAATAGCCACATTAGTTTACAGACTTGTAAGTTTCTTCAAAAACTATCACGTTTTGAAGTAAAATATTGTACTGTAGTTAAAAAAAAAAAAAGGCTGAGTATACTTTTTGTATGATTTCTACTGATTTTACAGTGTATGAAAAGCATAGCATATCCATTCTTCAAATGACTGTAGAGCGTTAATTTTGGAAAATATATTTCTGAAGTCAGTGGATAGATATGTAAATGGAAGTTACATGTCCAGCAGTAATGGCGGGTTTTGTCCCCCTAGGCGTTAAGTGTTGCTGGCGAGGAGGGCGGCACGTTGAGGCTCTACAGCAGAGGAAGTCGAAAACCACAAGTGTACCAGTGTCCCTTCTGTAATAGAGCAACTTTCAAGCAGACAAGTGACCTCAAGCGGCACATTCGGACTCACACTGGGGAGAGGCCATTCAAGTGTCCTTTCTGTGATTACCGTGCCGCACAAAGCACCAATGTCAAGGTCCACATCCTCAGTAAACACACTGATGTATATAATAAACAGCAAGATTCACAGCTTAGATAATTTTTAATTTATTCTGATGTTTTATTGTGAATTCAGTGCACTGAATTCCAAATTATAAATTGAAATTTTAATTTACAGTTAATAAGAAAAACTATTTATTTATAAAGATAGGCAATGAAATATTCAGGTGTTTGCTATAAGAAAACTTTTACATTTAATGTTATTTTCAGATTTTTATGAAGCCCTGAATGATAAATTATAAAAATTAAGAAACTGATACATTATCATTATTATTTTAGAAAGGGAAACAAAGGATGGGCTTATGTAATTAAATATTTTAAGTGTCTAAATTGTTGTACGTAAAACTATAAATATAAATGGCCCTGAAATAAAGAATAGCAATTTCATATAAAAAGATTAATAAATTTATTGGAAAGACAATGCGATTTTTTTGATATACAGAATTTATCCTCTACGTATTTTTTTTGTGTGTATGAAACTTGTCCTTGTCTCAAAACATGAAGGTTGGTGTTCTTATAAAAGTCAGAGGCAGCGCTGTACAACTCATAAAGTTAAGAGAGTTAGCACTTGTTTTTAATATAATAATGATATATGTTGGATAAGCTAAAGGAAAAATGTAATATTTTTAGAGGGGACAATGAAGAATGGATATGAATCAATTGTTGAATGTATTTTTTTTTTTTTTAAATTGTGATTGAAATAGAACCTTCAGAATCCTCTTTCCTCCATCTATTTGTTTACCATGGACTATAGTTTCCATTGACTGCAAAGTTCTCTTATGAAAAGATCTAAGCTTTACTAATAACAGAGTATACAGTACAACATTTTATAAGCATTTAGTGTAGACAAGTTGACTAGAACTACAGTGGACCCCCGGTTTACGATAGTCTCCAAACTCGCCCTTTTATGTAAGTTTATTTTTGTAAGTGCTTTTGTAAGTGTAATTTTGGGGGTCTATAAGGACTAATCTAATTTACATTATTTCTTATGGGAATAAATTCGTTCAGTAATGGCACTTGAACAGCATTCTTGAACGAAAAAAGGACGTAATCTGGGGGTCCACTGTATATGCATTGATTGAGCTTAATGGGTAATAAGTTACCAATTTAAAATGCTTGCATACACTCTCAACGCTGCTAGAAAGACTAAAAAGCTGCGTGATTGTTTGTGAATGATGCAGTGATTCTATGGAAAATTAGTGATGATAAGTAAGTAAAAGAGAAAAAGGTAGCTTATGAGAGGTTTTTACAAAACAGAAGTGTTAATAGAAGAGCAGACTATATGGAGAGTAAAAGAAAGGTGAAGAGAGTGGTGAGAGAGTGCAAAAGAAGAGCGGATGAAAGAATGGGAGAGGCTCTGTCAAGAAATTTTGCTGAAAACAAGAACAAATTTTGGAGTGAGATAAACAAGGTAAGAAAGCCTAGGGAACGAATGGATTTGTCAGTTAAAAACAGAGTAGGGGAGTTAGTAGATGGGGAGCTGGAGGTATTGGGTAGATGGCGGAATATTTTGAGGAACTTTTAAATGTCGATGAAAAAAGGAGGCGGTAATTTCATGTACTGGCCAGGAGGTACAACATCGTTTAGGAGTGAAGAAGAGCAGGATGTGAGTGTGGGGGAGGTGCGTGAGGCATTACGTAGAATGAAAGGGGTAAAGCAGCTGGAATTGACGGAATCATGACAGAAATGGTAAAAGCAGGGGGGGATATAGTGCTGGAGTGGTTGGTATTTTTGTTTAATAAATGTATGAAAGAGGGGAAGGTACCTAGGGATTGGCAGAGAGCATGTATAGTTCCTTTATATAAAGGGAAGGGGATAAAGAGAGTGTAAAAATTATAGGGAATAAGTTTACTGAGTATACCAGGTAAAGTGTATGGCAGGGTTATTATTGAAAGAATTAGAGGTAAGACAGAGAGTAGGATTGCAGATGAGCAAGGAGGCTTTAGAGTGGGTAGGGGTTGTGTAGATCAAGTGTTTACAGTGAAGCATATATGTGAACAGTATTTAGATTAAGGTAGAGAAGTTTTTATTGCATTTATGGATTTAGAAAAGGCATATGATAGAGTGGATAGGGGAGCAATGTGGCAAATGTTGCAAGTGTATGGAATAGGTAGTAAGTTACTGAAGGCTGTAAAGAGTTTTTATGAGAATAGTGAGGCTCAGGTTAGGGTGTGTAGGAGAGAGGGAGATTACTTCCCGGTAAAAGTAGGTCTTAGACAGGGATGTGTAATGTCACCATGGTTGTTTAATATATTTATAGATGGGGTTGTAAAAGAAGTAAATGCTAGGGTGTTGGGGAGAGGGGTGGGATTAAATTTTGGAGAATTAAATGCAAAATGGGAGTTGACACAGTTACTTTTGCTGATGATACTGTGCTTATGGGAGATTCTAAAGAAAAGTTGCAAAGGTTAGTGGACGAGTTTGGGAGAGTGTGTAAAGGTAGAAAGTTAAAAGTGAACATAGATAAGAGTAAGGTGATGCGGGTATCAAACGATTTAAATAAAGAAAAATTGGATATCAGCGGATGGGTTTATGAAGGATGAGGTTAACCATAGAATTGATGAAGGAAAAAAGGTGAGTGGTGCGTTGAGGTATCTGTGGAGACAAAAAACGTTATCCATGGAGGCAAAGAAGGAATGTACGAAAGTATAGTCGTACCAACACTCTTATATGGGTGTGAAGCATGGGTTGCAAATGCTGCAGCGAGGAAGAGGCTGGAGGCAGTGGAGATGTCCTGTCTAAGGGCAATGTGTGGTTAAATATTATGCAGAAAATTCGGAATGTGGAAATTAGGAGAAGGTGTGGAGTTACTAAAAGTATTTGTCAGAGGGCTGAAGAGGGTTGTTGAGGTGGTTTGGTCATTTAGAGAGAATGGATCAAAGTAGAATGACTTGGAGAGCGTATAAATCTGTAGGGAAGGAAGGCGGGGTAGGGGTCGTCCTAGAAAAGGTTGGAGGGAAGGGTAAAGGAGGTATTGTGGGCGAGGGCTTGGACTTCCAGCAAGCATGTGTGAGCGTGTTAGATAGGAGTGAATGGAGACGAATGGTTTTGGGACATGACGATCTGTTGGAGTGTGAGCAGGGTAACATTGTGTGAAGGGATTCAGGGAAACCAATTAATTGATTTAGTTGGACTTGAGTCCTGGAAATGGGAAGTACAATACCTGCACTTTAAAGGAGGGGTCTGGGATAGTGACAGCTGGGAGGGACAATTCTCAGCTGTCGTATCTGAGCTCCTCTGCAAAGACAGTGATTATGTATGTGTGTGGTGATAGTGTTGAATGATGATGAAAGTATTTTCTTTTTGGGGATTTTCTTTCTTTTTGGGTCACCCTGCCTTGGTGGGAGACGGCCGACTTGTTGAAAAAAAAAAAAAAGTAAGTAAAGCCCTACTAGAATGTAAATTGAGAAAATAGTGATAGATGGATGATGGAATTTAATGTACTGTAGACAAGTGCCAAGTGGAATGGGAGAAAGTGGCCAAAGTATAAACAAGGTATGTACATAGATTGCGCAGTACAGTATTAAAAGTGAAAAGACGGATAGGAATGTAGGTGTCACTATGGACAAGAAAGTGGTCATTAGAGCATATTAATAAAATTGTGAGACATTCACATTGCCCGAACTAGACAAATGATATGAGTAAATGTCTTAATGATTAGTTCCTTTATGTATTATAATAGTGAGGCAATTCAACTAGGGAAAGATAGCATGTTATCCACCTTAAACCTAGTATTTCTATACAGGTTGCTTACTCTACATGTTTTCTTATAGATTATGTAAAAAAATAAGAAAAAAATTAAGCAGGATGACTAACTATAAAAGGAGTTAAACATTTATTGAAACAGCGTTTCAGAAAAAAATGCAGTAATGTACATGGCATTAGTATGGTTCTGTTAATTAAAAAAAAATGAAACTTTTAAGTGTGGATGAACCAAAGCATTTTGAAGGAAAATATTTGGCCCTAAATCTAGTAAACTATACGTGAAATTATTATAAACAATACTACTGCAATACATAAATATAGTTATATTTCTTGGTGTATAACCCAGTTAGTTGGTCATATCTTGATACAGTTCTGTTGCATTGATAATCAGTGGAAATCAAGTAAAAATTTATAGGAGAAAGTTTAGTAGGATCATCTGATGTATAAGCCGAGGGAAGATCTAAAGTTGGGGTGAGAAGATACTGGTTTCTTCTCCTGATGAAGGATGAGTCTTGTGTGAAGTTGACTGATTTGTAGAGAGGTTTCCTGTCAGGTATAGAGAAAATTGGAATAAGAATGATAACTATCTGACAGTTTAAAGAGGAAACTAAGAGACTATTTCAGTCCATCCTAAATCTGGCCCAATTGTGACTTCATAATTGTTCAGGACAGACCAAAAGTTTTGCATCCAGATTTTGGGTTAGGTGTGAATTGTTCCAGCCACTGAATAGTGACTTTTATTAAGTGGTGTAATATTTGAATTTAGAACTCTTAATTTTTCTTTCCGTATAACATCTTGTAACAAGATCATTTTCAGTATACGTATTCAAAAATTAAACTGATGTGTGAGACATGAGACAGATGGGAGGAGCAAGATGTATGGGAAGAAGTATAAAATAAATCCAACAAACAGCAGGGGTGCCATATGCACAATAAAAGAACACAGTACAGTGGACCCTCGCTATTCGAACACTCCAAACTCGCCCTTTTATGTAAGTTTATTATTGTAAGTGCTTTTATAAGTGTATTTTTGGAGGTCTGAAATGGACTAATATAATTTACATCATTCCTTATGGGAATAAATTCGTTTGGTAACAGCACTTGAACAGCATTCTGGAATGAAGAATGTTCGAAAGTCGGGGGTCCACTGTATCAATATCCGTTGCCCAAGACTACCAGCAAACATTGGAAATACTGCTGGAACAAATGTAGAAGAGGAAATTGAATCACCATATTTGCTAATGCCAGCTCAACTAGGTTGTGATGGCTGTGGGCCAATAGACCATTAACAAAACCGGGTTAATTAATCCTTTAGTGGCTGTCAAGTAGATTTACGTCATTTAGACCAGCATCCCCCATGTAGATATTGGTTGGTTTCAGGAACAGAAGTAGCTTGAAATTGGGCTCACAGCAATGGAAATATTTGATTTTTGCCAATTTTTCCAGAGGACGGGTAAGGCCTTCTTATATCCCCAGTCTGTTTTATGGGTTTTAATAGGTCTGATTCAATTACAGTGGTATCATGAGTTTCGGCCATAATTCGTTCCAGAAGGCTGTTTGAGTGCCATTACCGAACAATTTGTTCCCATAAGGAATAATGTAAATTAGATTAGTCCGTTTTAGACCCCCAAAAATACACTTACAAAAGCACTTACAATAATACACTTACATAATTGTTCGAGTTGGGAGCTGTACGAAACTCGGGGTACCACTGTACCCCGATTAGTGGATTGCAATCCATTAATCATTCCTGATTATATTTTATTATTCAAGAAATAGAGTAAATCTTCTAGTTTTGTGTGATTGTGAATTCAAAATGGAAGGCAAGAGTAATAATATAGGAGAGGCCTGGGGATATGATTGATGAACAAAGGAAATGTTGTTTTAGTGCCAGGAATGTCTACAATGCTTATTTTGGACTTACATACATATGTATTTTTAAACTGGTAGTATTTTGATTTTGTGTAAAATTTGCCAAATTAACGACTTCTGTGCACTTTATAGGATAGTTATAATAGTTGAATAGGTGGTTTCTTGTGTTTCTTAGCAAAATAGCTTAAGAATTTTAGGACAAATTTAGCAACAGAATTGGCAAATTGGGCAAAATTGCCGATGCATAAATTGCACTGAGACTTTACACCTGCATAATACTGTAAGTACTTTTGGTGTCGTTGCCTTCAGAAAAAGATTTTCTACCATTTCAGAAGAATTTCTTTTTTATAGTGAATACTGCAAACAATATTAATCATATCACTGTCCAGACTCCCAAAATTAATATGGCTCACAGTGTCCCCTTAAAAAAAAAAAAATTCTTCTGAAATGGTAGAGAATCTTTTTCCGAAGGGAATGATGCCAAAAGTGTTAAATTTGATGGAAGACTTATGAATCAGTGATTACACTTACTTGAGTCCTATTTTAAACAAATTCCATTGCTCCAGTTGACCCAATTCTTAGTTATTTTACTAGTACAGTATGCCTTCCATTCTATCGACTGAGCACATAAAACTACCTCTTCAATGGTTACTACCCTATAAAGTGTGCAGAAGTCTGTAATTTTGCCAATTTTACACAAATTTAAAAGAATTCCAGTATAAATATAGAGTGCAAATGTAGACAATCCTGGCACTAAAACAACATTTTCTCTATTGCTTTTCAAACACGTGCAGTGGTGTTCCTGTTTCCTCTCTCTCTCTCTCTCTTATAGTATGATAAGGCTTTTTTCCCTAATAATAATAATAATAAAGCCATCAAGTTGAACACTTCCTTTATTTTTTTTGAGTCTTCACATTTTTTAACATTTCTCTTTTATTTAACTGTAAGGGTTTATTTCTAATTCTTTTCACTGTCACATTGAGGATTACTCATTGCACAACCTGTGGAAAAAGACACATGTACAGTTCATGACATATAAGAAATGTTTTGCCACGAGTGACTGAAGAACAAACAAACAAATTTTATTTCATTGCAGGTTACATGGGTATGAAATTACAGTAAATTGGTAGAGACCACTGACATGCCATGGCATTAGGGCAGCTTATTCTAGTCCTTAAAACTATGTACTTAATATTAGGAAATTTATTGAGTTATTCTAGTTAAATTATTTTCAAATTACAATATGATGAAATTTACTGTTTAAATTATTATATAATGATATTAGATCTTAGATTTTTACAGGTGTTAAGATTCTTGAATGATAATATGGAATGAATTATCTTGAAAATAACATTGAGCATTTTGACATTAACATAATATGAGTAGGGGTAACATAATAGTTATTATTAAAATTGAGATTATCGTATAGAAAGTAACAATGAGCATTTTCAAAGTAGTTTATAGCATGATCATTTAGGTTTGGTGAGTAGGTGGTTTTGATTGAGTCTTAAATTGATTTTCAGACAGATTATCTAATATTTACGGTGAAACATTTCCAATAATAAATATCCTGAACTGTACATAGGCATCTTTTTCCACATCTTGTTGGTATCACCAGACCATTTCTCCATTGCACAAGCATTTAGCCTTGTCTCATTATCTTGAATTGACCAAATTGTTGTTTCTAAATCATTAAACACTCGTGCCATCTCCATGAAGCATTCACCCATTAGCGTCTCGGTTAACTCCAATTTTTTCATAATAGGCATTGTTTCATGCTTAATTATCTTCCTTCACCAGCACTTTGTTTGGATGCTGTGATAAATATCCAGAGACAAGTTGGAGCGATGAAGAGAAGGAAAACTGAGCAATGTGCACTGAGTGAAAATTGTACAGTATGTGTCCAGATACACTGACTCGTGTGAGAGGCTGTTTGTTTACATCTCCTCACCTACCCTCACACCCTTCCCTGCAGTGCTAAGACAGTGAAGTTTCCAAATGCATAGTTGGAGGAGATGGGGGGGGGGGTCCCATCCTGCCTGCCTGCCAGAGTACTTCTTAACGGAAATGTTCACCATCAATGGAAATAAATTCTGCTCTGGCATTCATTAATAGAAAGGGTGTGCTACAAATGGAAATGCTAAAATCAAATCGCATAATATTGAAAATGCAAGCTATGATCACATGACTTAAGGCTGTCTCTAGTAGACCATTCCTGGTTTTGTTTTTTTGTGCAGGAACTTCTTCTGATCATCTTGAAACTTTAAACACTGGCATTTTCTATCTAGGAGGAGGTTGGGATTGTTATTGGTTGACCTTGTAGACAAGCACCAGACAGACCTTGCCTAGGGCTGGGCTGTGGGAGTAGGAAAACTCTTGAAACCTGTCAAGGGTAAATCAAAGGTATACTATATTCTTCACTTCCTAAAACCATAAGTTTTTGTCTGATTTCATTTATCTATTCTGTTTTGAAAAATATTCTTTGAAACTAATTTTTTTTTTTTTTTTTTTTTTTTCAAAATTTTGCTGTACACTCTCAGGAATCTTAATGTTAGGGCTTTCCACAGTTAAGGGGTTAAAGTGAGGTTATGCTGTACTGTATTTTCATATAATTCCAGATCAAAAACTTTGCCTTTTCTTGAAGCATTCAATAATTTTTTCCCCCAAGAAATACAATTTATTACAGTTTTACAACCAAACAATTGCTTGTATCAACTGCCTACAAGATTATTTTTAAGTTTCCAGGTAATGTCTGAAGTTAACACCTAACAGCAGATCATATAATGAATTTTAACAGCTTGTAGAGAAATCTTCTATACCATCTGTTGAAACACATCACATTGATAATTGATCATGGCTTGTGCACCAGCTGTACAAATATCACCAATAGTCTCCCACTTCAGATCATTTTTCAGAGCATGATTAAACTTTTTCAGAGATACACAGATTTTGGTAATTGTTTCTAGTGGCTTGAAAAGTTTTCATTAACATTGTTGTTTATGAATTGAAGAAAATCACAAGCTGCATGATTGGCTATATCTGTTAATTTATCAATCTTGCAATGAAAACTCATTTAGAGCTGTTTTTATGTCCTTTCTCCTAACTTAAAAATCCTGCTTTCCTGTTTTATTGACATTATCGTAAAATTATGAAGTCAGTTTGATAACATATGATAAATGGCAAGTTTTTTTTACTGAGGTGTAATTTTGGAGCATTTGAATCAAGAAGAGTGTCACCCAATTCATATCCTTCCCTCAACACCTACACTTCTTTCCCTCTGCAGTCTCCTTCACCTCTGCTGTGCAGTGCTGAATGACTCTTATGGGTTTAGCTCTTTCTCTGACTGTAATTATAGTAATAATTTTATCTATATAATATTGAGTCATAAAAAAAATAGAATGTCCAGGAAGAATAGGCTTTAGTGAACAATTTTTTTTACAAAATTTTATATTTTTTGCATTTAATCTCTTTGAGTAGGCAATTATAGTTTTGGGGATTTTTTATTTGTAGTGTTTTTACGTGGAGTCAACCATATGTATGAAATATCAGAGATATTTAATGTATTTCATGTGATGCCTATGGGTTCTGTTGCAGCTTGCAAGGAGGGGAAAATTGATGATATGGTACACACCTCACCCCTGACTACTTGGTTGCAGCAAACTTGTTCTCTGTGTGCAACTTGTGGCATGCCACCAAATTTTGTATACAGTGGACCCCCAGAAATTGGACATAATTCATTCCAGAATGCTGTTCTAGTGCCGTTACCGAACGAATTTGTTCCCATAAGGACAAATGTAAATTAGATTAGTCCATTTCAGACCCCCAAAAATACACATACAAAAGCACTTACAAAAATACACTTACATAATTGTTCGAGTTAGGAGCAGTACGATTTCTGGGGGTCCACTGTATTTAATTATCTTAACTTGGTTTAGGCCTTTTCACTTGAATCAGAGTCATTATAATCACCAGGGTATCCTTAGAAACCTTGATTAAATTTACATTGATTCCTTTTCATATCATGCAAGTAATTTTTTCACATGTGGGAGATTGTACCTTTTTATGAAATCATTTATTGTAGCCCTGAAAGTTTTTTGTGATTGTTAATTGATTGACTTTTCATTTGTGCATGTATGCAGAAAGTATGCACGAATATGTTAATTGTTTTATTGCGTATATTGCTGAATGGTGGTTTGATCCCAGTGCCTGGCAAATTTTACACTTCTTGCATCCTTCCGTAGGAACAGTTTTAAGTTGAATAGTATGACTGTTCAGGGTGACAAATATGTGCTGTACAGTGAATAATACGGTAAAATATGTATATGAATGGGTTGTATATTTAGCTCTATAGGGGTGCCTTCATGCTGGTGAAGGGTTCTTGATTCAAGGAATTAGAGGTACCCTTCCCTGCCTTGGATCAAATATGATGGCCTCATGATGTTCTTTATGCCTGGCTAAGAACACTAAAATTTCCACTAAATCGTCATCAGTCGGCCTGTTTCTACCAATGATTGCAGTTTGTCTGGTTCCATACCAGGTAGAGCTTGTAATTATGTTACCAACCAGTTAAGAAATTATGGTACTGTTTAATACCTGTTTCATTATGACAAAACCCTACTTTCTTGCATTCTGTTACCACTTTTAAACACATTTTCACCATCTCAGATTAACCAGTTGTATAAAACCTTATCTAACTTGGCAAATTTAGGATTTGATATATACAGTATATTTATGCACCAATATAACATTCATGTTTAAAATGTGCATGATGCAGTGGAACCCCGAGTAACGAACACCCCGGAAATCGATACAATTATGTAAGTATAATATTGTAAGTGCTTGTGGAAGTGTATTTTTGGGGGTCTGAAATAGACTAACCTACGTGACATTATTTCTTAAGGGAGTAAATTCGTTCGGTAATGGCACTTGAGCAGGCTTCTGGAATGAAGTTTTAACGTTACTCGGGGTTCCACTGTATATGGTAGTTGTATTTATAGAACTTAAATAATTTATCAGTCCTAGATCATGTGCAGTTTATGCACCAATGATATATTTTCTCATTATATTCTTAAGACTCACCACTCTGTACATGCATTAATGTAGTATATCCACTTTCTTCTTAATTTTAAACAGAGCTTGCTACTTTTCCTATCCAGAAACCATTCTGAGGCTGCATTGCAGTAAAGGGGCTTAACCCTTTCAGGGTCAAGACCCCTACTCACAAACTTGCTCCCAGGGTCGAAGAATTTTGAAAAAAAATTCTTATGGAATGATAGAGAATCTTTTCCCGATGATAATGACACCAAAAGTACAAAATTTGATGGAAAACTTACAAAAGTACGCTCTCGCAAAGTTAGTGATATCGGCGATATTTACACATCGGCGATTTCGCCCACTTTGAGCCCTATTTTCGACCAATTCCTTTGTTCCAGTCGACTAAAATCATAGGTATTTTGCTAGAACTCCATTTGTTCTATCGATTGAGTACAAGAAACCGCCCATTTACTGATTTCAACTACCCAATAAAGTGGTCAGAAATTGGCAATTTGGCCAATTTCACACAAATTTTAAAGATGCCAATTTCAAATTGGGTCAAGAATAAACAAGACAGACATTCCTGGCACTAAAATAACATTTTCTCTGTTCATTAGTCATGTCTCAAGGCCCCTCTTATATTACTCTTGCTTTCCATTTTGAATTTTTATTCTCACAAAAAATAGAAGATTTACTGTTATGCATTATTGTAAAAATGGTATAAATAATATCAGCGCACTTGTGAAAGAATATTAGACTCACCAGTTGACATGTATTGGACGCGTGGCGTGATTTGTTTACTCTTGAACATCGGCAAAAATAAAAAAATTACGCTATTCTGAGCTTAATTTCAAGGTACTTTTCATCGTGAAACGAATCAAAATCATCTCTATTTCTGTAATATATCTTCCATTCTATCAAATGAGACCAAGAAAACAAGAATACAACCATAAATACCATACAAAAATACACTGCAAAGTTGCTGTTTTAAACAAAAAACACGGTCTGAGTTTTTTTCTCATGCACTGCGTGCTGCAGGATTTTTTTTTTATATTGCGCACACTAACCATGCAGACCCATTCTCTCACATGTAGGCCTACCAGCTTTCTCTTGCTCGATTTGATGGCGCTAGAATTTTGGCGTATAATTATGGCATCGACCCTGGCTCTCAAGCTGTACATGTACAGCACCAACCCTGAAAGGGTTAAAAGAAAAAAAAATCACAAAGTGCCCACAGATCTAATACAGTGGTACCTCGGTTTTCGTCGATAATTCATTCCAGAATGCTGTTCGAGTGCCGTTACCAAACAAATTTATTCCCATAAGGACAAATGTAAATTAGATTAGTCCATTTCAGACCCCCAAAAATACACATTCAAAAGCACTTACAATAATACACTTACATAATTGTTCGAGTTGGGAGATGTACGAAAACTGAGGTACCACTGTAAGTATTGTATATGTTCAACACAAGCAACTTTGGCACAGCAGAACAAAACAAAACAGCAGCTGTCTGTCTATCACCGGTGCCTGTCTGTAGTTGGAAGAATATTATAAATGTTTTGGAACCATTTTTTCTTATAGTTACTGGAGTTTACTGCATATGAGGAGGGGAATTTTAGAACAATTTTATAAATATGGTGTGTGGATATTTGCAATTTTACTGTAGTACAGACTGCAGACTTCCTTTACTTTATGTAGGTTCTCTCTAAGCAAATTAGCTGCTATCCGATATACAATTTCTATAATTAAATTGTGTGATATACAGTGGAACCTTGGTACTCGAAGAGCTCTGTACTCGAACAATTCAGTATTCGAACACTGTTCGGTAAACAAATCGCTCGGTAGTAAACCGTTTGCTCAGCACTTGACCAAACAAACACGACCTGTCAGAACTTCACTGTAAACTATTTCGCATTTCTTTGCATTTTTTGGTGTTTTTTATATTATTTGTATAAGTCACCATGGGGCCTAAGAGGGTTAGTGATAACAGCCAACCAAAAAGAAAATTTGTTGGAAAAAATTTGTTCTGTACTCAAACAGCCTTCTGGAACCAATTAAGTTTGAGTGCCGAGGTTCCACTGTACATTCACTGTATGCGATCAGTTCTACATGTGTAGGGCACTGCACTAGCACCTTTTTTCTTTTGTGGACTCATTTAAAACATGAAACACACACCAAAGTTTCTTGTCATTTGAGGATGTTACAAAAATGGTTGAAAGTTAACTCAGTAGAAAACACTCAATAGAAAAATCATCCTTTGGACAACCAAAAAATATGTTGTTGCTAGTGACAAATTCGAACTGTATTGAAATGGAATAAATGAAGTGTGCTGAAATAGCACAATACAGCATAAAAAGCGGATTTGGAAATGGTTAGAGATCAGAAGGAAAAAGGTAAAAAATCTATATACAGTGGACCCCCAAGTTTCGGTCACCTTGGAAATCGAACAATTATGTAAGTTTAATATTGTAAGTGCTTTTGTATGTGTATTTTTGGGGGTCTGAAAGGACTAATCTAATTTACATTTTTCCTTAAGGGACCAAATTCGTTCGGTAATGGCACTTGAACAGCCTTCTGGAATGAATTATGAACGAAACTCGGGGGTCCACTGTAGTGTGTCCACAGAAGAAATTGTCAAGCCAACACCACCAGAAACTTTACTAAATTACAATGTTATGTCATTTTCTCTTGCACTGACAACCTATGGACAGTGGTGCTGAGGATGATTGTCCACCAGGAAGCTTATATGGTGCTGTAGGAGGCCGCACTTTTGTGCACTCTTGTCCGCTATTTTGGATCTCTTGTTGGATTGTTTGACAGCCTATACAGGAGGGCCTCTCTTGTACAGTAGGTTAGGTTCCAGGCTACCACTGTAAAGCGAAAATCGCTGTTAAGTGAATCATAGCTTTTTCACTTTCAAATGAATATAAAAGTCTAACATGTTTACACTGTCTTATATTAAGTGAGCAAAAGAGCTAGGCCTAAAAAATGCATATACAATACACACATTACTTACCTTAAAATATTTTCATCCTAAGCTTATAGTGAGTGGTGAATATATTTATTGTAGGAAGTCTGAATAAATGAAGAATGGGTATACAGTGGACCCCCGAGTATCGTAAAAACTTCATTCCAGCATCCTGCTCAAGTGCCATTACCGAACAAATTTACTCCCTTAAGAAATAATGTCACTTAGGTTAGTCTATTTCAGACCCCCAAAAATACACTTCCACAAGCACTTACAATATTATACTTACATAATTGTACGATTTCCGGGGTGTACGTAACTCGGGGGGGTCCACTGTAGTTGAAAACCACTGTAGTATAAGCAAAACGCTTTAACCCTTAAACTGTCCACACGTAGATCTACGTTCACTCGCGCACTGCTCCGAATATTTTGAAAAAAAAAAATCATTTTTTTTTTTTAAAAATGAAGAGCGAATTTTTATAAACAGGATAGGCTAAAAAAAAAAATTTAGGGCCAGTACTTACCGAGATATAAGCCCGACAAGTTGGTGCTGGATGCTCACCTGACGGCAACAACAAGTCCTGCCGCTTGCAGAAGTAATGCCGATATACTTTTTTTTTAGTTTTTATTTTAATTTATACAATTTTTATGTTCTGGTAATTACAATTTATAATAGTTCTTGTGATTTCATAGCCAATCTTTGTTCTAACACTAATATTAGGTGCTGAAATAGTACTCAAATAGTCACAATGACACCAACAGGTGAACAATTTCACCTGCCATGGTCATTTACTATTGTCTATAAATATATACAAAGTATTTATAGGTCCCAGCAATGTTTTAGACATCCTGGAGTATATATGAAACTCCTTGAAGAATGGTGTTATGACAATTGTCAGATAACTACTGATAAGGCAGTGACATTGATGAATGAATGTGTGCAAGGAACCCTTGCTTTGTTTTCACTGTCTGTATCTGTCTATCTATCTATCTGTCTATCTATCAATCTGTCTATCTGTCTGTCTATCTATCTGTCTGTCTATCTATATGTCTATCTATCTGTCTATCTATCTGTTTATTTATCTATCTGTCTATCTGTGTTTCTATCTATCTGTCTAGCTCGGCTTATCTGTCTTTGTTTGCCTGCCTATGTGTGCCTGGAGTATAATATGAAACTCCTTGACTAATGGTGTTATGACAAGTGTCAGATAACACTGACAGCCCAATGACATTGATGAATGAATGTGCGCAGGGAACCCTTGCTTTGTTTTCACTGTATCTGTCTATCTATCTGTCCATCTGTCTATCTGTCTGTGTCTCTGTCTAGCTCTGCTTATCTGTCTTTCTGTCTGCCTGTGTGTGCCTGGAGTATATGAAACTCCTTGAAGAATGGTGTTATGACAAGTGTCAGATAACACTGACAGCCCAATGACATTGATGAATGGGAGCAGGGACCCCTCTTGTTGTTTCCACTGTCTATCTGTCTGTCTGTCTAGCTCTGCTTATCTGTCTTTCCGTCTCGTAAGCCAACAGGTATTATACACGATGCAGAAGTGACAATGCGTATTACTTGCCAGTCATGTGTATTATGTCTTATATATACAAGCATTGTATAGGACTTTGCCTGGAATTTTTGGGTTGTCCTAGGTAATTTACACTATGTATAATAACTGTACTTATGTGTACATGTGAGAGAGAGAGATATATTACAGATATATATAGATAGACAGATATAGACAGATACAGAGATATATATAGATAGACAGATATAGACAGATATAGACAGAGATATAGACAGATATATAGACAGAGATATAGACAGATATAGACACAGAGACAGCCAGAGACAGCCAAAGCCAGCCTGCCAAATATATAAGAACATAAAAAAGAACGAACACTGCAGAAGGCCTACTGGCCCATGCAAGGCAGGTCCATATCACCCCCCAGCTTAGACCAATGACCCACCTAGTCAGGTCACATCCTCTCAAGGAAGGAGCACAGCATCAGACCTAGTAGCACAAGCTAGTCAGGTCCAACTCACACCCACCCACAGCCACTCATGTATTTATCGAACCTATTTTTACTTTCCTCTTATAAGGGGAGTGTTAATGCGACATGACATCAGTGAATCCATGGTGTTTGCCACATTATTTGCATCAGGTGGCACTCAATTGAACTAGTGCTCCCACAAGGTACTAAGTGGTTCCAGATTTTTTTAATACTGCGCACACTGAGGGCGCAGACCCATTCTCTCATGTCTAGGCGACTCAGGCCTATTGCACTAAATTTGAAGGAATGAAAAATAAAACGTAGATCTACGTTCGGAGCAGTACGCGTACAAACGTATATCTACGTTTGGACAGTTTAAGGGTTAAAGCAAAGCACTGTAAAGCAGGGTCCTTCTGTATTTTGGTTACATGATTGCAATGGGCCCTAACAATATTTATTTATGCCATACAAATAATATACAGTGGACCCCCGGTTTACGATGGTCTCCAAACTCGCCCTTTTATGTAAGTTTATTTTTTAAATGCTTTTGTAAGTGTATTTTTGGGGGTCTAAAAGGACTAGTCTATTTTACATTATTCCTTATGGGGATAAATTCGTTTGGTAATGGCACTTGAACAGCATTCTGGAACAAAAAAATATCGTAAACCGGGGGTCCACACTATGTAGTTGAATTAATACAGTGGTAGGTACAAAAGAAAGCCGCTAATTATGCAGTGCATTTCGGACAACTAATCATAAGGCTTATATGTTACTTAAGAACTAGACAGACTATTAAGTAGGACTTCTTATGCAGTTAACTGTAATGGTCAATTACAAAAGAATTACACATTATTTAAACTGAATCAGTGATCTTCAGTTTTGTGTAGTAATTGAACAGAGATAAAGATACAAAAAGTTACTTGGATTACAATACAAATAAAATGAGACAAAATATGTTACCAATTATGTATGGGAGTTGAAGGAAAGCTGGAAGAAGAACAGGGACAGAATTGGATGAAAAATCAATACCAACAGCATTTGGTGTTCCCAGGTAGTCATCCATCCAAATACTAACCGAATTCAACGTTGCTTAGCTTTGCTGATCAGACAAGAAGTGGTGCATTCAACATGGTATGGCCAGTGGAAGAGAGAACTTCTGTTTTGATCCTGGCAAGAGGAGGATATTGGATTATAATACAGGGATTATTTCAAGAATCTCTGACATAGCCCCACTCCACAAAGGGGGCAGTAAAGCAATAGCAAAGAACTACAGACCAATAGCGCTAACGTCCCATATCATAAAAATCTTTGAAAGGGTTCTAAGAAGCAAGATCGCCATTCATCTTGATACCCATCAATTGCACAATCCAGGGCAGCATGGGTTTAGAGCAGGCCGCTCCTGTCTGTCCCAACTACTGGACCACTACGACAAGGTCCTGGATGCTCTAGAAGACAAACAGAATGCAGATGTTATATACACAGACTTTGCAAAAGCCTTTGACAAGTGTGACCATGGTGTAATAGCACACAAAATGCGTGATAAAGGAATAACAGGAAAAGTTGGTAGATGGATCTATAATTTCCTAACAAGTAGAATACAAAAAGTAGTAGTCAACAGAGTAAAGTCTGAGGCAGCTAATGTGAAAAGCTCTGTTCCACAAGGCACAGTACTTGCTCCCATCCTGTTCCTCATCCTCATATCGGACATAGACAGGGATATAAGCCACAGTGCTGTGTCTTCCTTTGCAGATGACACCCGAATCTGTATGACAGTGTCCACCGTTGAAGACACTGCAAGACTCCAAGCAGACATAAACCAAATCTTTAAATGGGCTGCAGAAAACAATATGAAGTTCAATGATGAGAAATTTCAATTACAGTGGTACCTCGAGTTACGATGGTCCCCAAAATCGCCCTTTTATGTAAGTTTATTTTTTTAAATGCTTTTGTAAGTATATTTTTGGGGGTGTAAAAGGACTAGTCTATTTTACATTATTCCTTATGGGGATAAATTCGTTTGGTAATGGCACTTGAACAGCATTCTCGAACGAAAAAATATCGTAACTCGAGGTACCACTGTACTCAGATACGGAAAAAGTGAAGAAATTAAAATCTCATCGGAGTACAAAACTAATTCCAACCACACAATAGAGCGAAAAACTAATGTCAAAGACCTGGGAGTGATCATGTCAGAGGATCTCACCTTCAAGGACCATAACACCATAGCAATTGCATCTGCTAGAAAAATGACAGGATGGATAATGAGAACCTTCAAAACCAGGGATGCAAAGCCCATGTTGACACTTTACAGATCGCTTGTTCTATCTAGGCTGGAATATTGCTGCACACTAACTGCACCTTTCAAGGCGGGTGAAATTGCTGACCTTGAAAATGTGCAGAGAACCTTCACGGCACGCATAACTGCGATAAACCACCTCAATTACTGGGAACGCTTGAAGTTCCTAAATCTGTACTCTCTAGAACGCAGGCGGGAGAGATACATTATTATATACACATGGAAAATTCTTGAGGGATTAGTACCAAACTTGCACACGAAAATCACTCCCTACGAAAGCAAAAGACTCGGCAGGCGATGTAACATCCCCCCAATGAAGAGCAGGGGTGCCTCTAGCACGTTGAGGGACAACACAATAAGTGTCAAGGGCCCAAGATTGTTCAACTGCCTCCCAGCATACATCAGGGGGATTACCAACAAACCCCTGGCTGTCTTCAAGCAGGCACTGGACAGGCACCTAAAGTCGGTACCTGACCAGCCAGGCTGTGGTTCGTACGTTGGACTGCGTGCGGCCAGCAGTAACAGCCTGGTTGATCAGGCTCTGGTCCAACATGAGGCCTGGTCACGGACCGGGCCGCGGGGGCGTTGACCCCTGGAATTCACTCCAGGTAATATGCCTTCAAGAATTAATCAAGTAATTAATGCTAAAGGTGGAATGAACAAACATTAGGTGACAAGAATAAAATAAGTGTTCTGTTCTTTTTTTCATTTCTTCTTTTATTATTATTATTTTGTATGTTAAATGGTAGAATGTTGTTGATTTCTGTGGTGTCAGTGATTTCTTTTCTGGGTACTGTTACTGGAGAGCGAAACGTTGCCACAATAAAATGTCTCATTAGTTGCATTTGTGTCCTTTTACTTAACATATTGTCGGTAATTCTACCAATATTAATACAAAGCAAATGTAGTTAAGGCCAGAAGTATAAGGTGAAGGATACGAACTTCTAATGATGGTCCTCTTCAGTGCACTTGTGCTCCATAATTTAGATTACTGTACTCTTCTGTCCTAACATCTTTTGATATAAAGACACAGATGCAGTAAAATGTGTTCCTTTATTGACAGTGTTTTGCCAGTGCAATGGGCTTTATCAAGTCGCTAACAAATCTGACTTGATAAAGCTCACTGTGTGGACAATATGTTATCAATAAAGGGTCACATTATACCACATTTGTGTCTATTCATTGCATTGGTATTTTATATCATTTCTTTCCAGCTTTTAATATACTAGATGAAATAATTGTATTAGAAAAAAATTCCTTTTATCTTTTCCGTTATTAAGACAGAACTTTACTGTGGTGAACTGACTACTTGAGAGTTGAAAAAATTAAACAAACTTTTCTGTAACATGAACCCAAATCCAGTAATTTCTTAGGTGAAGTTGAAGGATTGAGCCTTACAGTTCTTCGAAAATTTGGAATTGGAGAGGCAAGAAAGCATTGACACACTTGAACTCAATATATGAGTGGTTGCTTACAAATGGCTGGCAAATTCTATAACCAACAATTATATTTCTTCTATACCACTACACTTGAATTTTAGATCGAATAGAAACATTTAGACTCATGATGTAATTCTACCATTGTTGTGCATTCTAGTGAGTGATAAGAAATGTGTGACAGAAGAAAGTGTGTAAAGATCAGAAAGATGTGTGAGTGAGGCAGCCATGTGGTGGCAACATTTATTAAAAATTAACGTTTTCCTTACTTTATGATACAATTTTATGCAGAAGAGTTCACATATTCTTCACTCTCATATGATGCTTCAGTTATACAGTACAGAAGACCATCTGGTGTATCATACGAGATGCGCAGCAGAAAATAAGAATTACCATGACCAAAATTTGGGTTACTGAAGGAATCAATTCCTTAATGTTTCATCTATTTGTGGGAATATGTAGATATTGTCTTCTACATCTGTAAGTTAAGCTCAGAATCCCATAACACAAGCTTCGTAGTTCTGAATACTCCTACACATGCATTGTTCTCCATTCTTTGACTTTGACACTTATTCTTTTCTGCTGCACAGTGTTTCATATATTATGATGTAGTCATTGTGATTTATTGATAAGAGGATTTATATTTGCAGCATGTGGTAATTACTACAATATTGTAAATTCCTCTTGTTTTTTCTTGGACGTGGGGGGGGGGTCCTTGGAATTGTGTGTACAATGTTTTTTTTTTTATTGCTGCTGGTTAATCCTAGACCTTGAAAATGTGACAATGTGACTTGACTGTACAGTATTGGAAATGCCTCAGAGAACTCATTAAAGTGACCAAGAGAGAGATATTGCATGACCTATACAAGCTAAGTACCAAATCTTCACACTAAAATAACTTATAGGAGTTAAAAACACAAAAATATATAACAATAATATTTTATTTTGACATGATGCATGTTTATACAAAGGAATATAATAATTGGGTGTACATGCCAAAAGCCCCTTTATATGCAGAGCATTTCAGGCAAGCTTAAGATTAATAAGGCAATAATAGTACATATGGTCAGTAGATGAGTTACAATGAATACAAGAAAATTGAGTATTTATTCTATTAGGTCATATTATATGGCTTTAATAAGGCTTGTAGAGAAGACATACACTTTTGATTATTAACCTTAGGCGGCCACAATGGAGTGATTAACAGATATTGAGAGAAAGTATATATTGATGAGAGAATTTTACCTATGTTCATGATATTGAACAAATGCATGTATAGTTTTTACATGTATGTATTTGTGATGGGCTGGGATAGGTTAAGGAGATAAGGTGTTTTTTAACTGTAGTTTTGAAAATGCTAGCTGAGCCAGTGGTTCTGGAGATTTCTGGCAGAGAGTTCCAAATTTTGGGCCCTTTTATGTACAATGACTTATTGAAAAGATTTAGCCTGACACAGGGAATGTCATAGAGGTTTTTATGCCTAGTGTTCTGTCCATGGGTCCTGTTGCAACTCTCAAGAAAGCGTTTCAGGTCGGGACTTATACATTAGAATTGATGATTGTTCTGTAAATGTAGGTTGCACAATAGTACGAGTGAATGTTTTGTATAGTGAGTAGGTTTAGGTCTTTGAAGAGTGGGGTGTGTTGTCTAGCAGTGAATTGTGTGATCATTCGCACTGCGGCTTTTTGTTATGTTGTTATTGATTTTAGGTGGTTTTTCGTTGTGGAACCCCAAGCAAAAGAATAGGTGCAATATGCATTAATCAGAGAATTACACCTTATTCATTAACCCTTTCAGGGTCAAGAGGCCCTCTCCCAAACTCGTTCTCAGGGTTGAAAAATTTTCGGAATTTTTTTTCTTTTCTTATGGAATGATAGAGAATCTTTTTCCGATCATAATGACACCAAAAGTATGAAATTTGATGGAAAATTAACGGAATTACGCTCTCACAAAGTTAGCCCTATTTTCGGCCAATTTCAATGTTTCAGTCTACTAAAATTATAGCTATTTTGCTAGAATTCCATTTGTTCTATCAATTGAGTACAAGAAACTGCCAATTTACCAATTTCAACTACCCAATAAAGTGGTCAGAAATTGGCAGTTTGGCCAATTTCACACAAATTTCAAAAGATGCTAATTTCAAAATAGGGTCCAGAATAAAACGGTATAAATATCAGTGCACTTGTGCAAGAATATTAGACTCGCCAGTTGATGTGTATTGGACGCGTGGCGTGATTTGTTACTCTTGAACATCGGCAAAAATCGAACATTTTCGCTACTTTGCGCTCAGTTTCAAGGTACAGTGGTCCCCCAAGTAACGAACACCCCGGAAATCGTACAATTATGTAAGTATAATATTGTAAGTGCTTGTGGAAGTGTATTTTTGGGGGCTTGAAATAGACTAACCTACGTGACATTATTCCTTAAGGGAGTAAATTCGTTCGGTAATGGCACTTGAGCAGGCTTCTGGGATGAAGTTTTTTCGTTACTCGGGGGACCACTGTACTTGTCATCATGAAATCAATCAAAAATTATCTCAATTTCTGTGATATATCTTCCATTCTATCAATTGAGACCAAGAAAATGAGAATACATACAACCATAAATAACATATGAAAATAGACTGAAAAGTCGCTGTTTTAAACCAAAAACACGGTTGGAGTTTTTTTGTCCTCATTATGCTCTGTGTGCTGCAGAATTTTTTTTTATACTGCTCACACTAACCGCACAAGACCCATTCTCTCACGTGTAGGCCTACCAGCCTTTTCCCGCTTGATTTGAGGGCGCTAGAATTTATGCATACTAGTACGTCAATAACTCTGGCGCGTAAGATGTACTAGTACGGCGAAAACTCTGAAAGGGTTAAGAGGCAATATAGTACTGTACTGTACATAAAACATGGTATTTACCTCTGCCAGAAGATATATCTTCTTACTCATTTTCATGGGTGGATAGAGCATTTCAAATATTATTGCTTGTTATTATTTATTAAAATCATAGTGTTTCTAGTAGATTGATAAAAGGATGGGATAAACTCAGGCAAGTAGGTGCCTATGCAAAAGTGGTACTGTACATAGTTGCTGATATGTATACACACAGTACAGAAGATGAAGCTGCTTCTTTTTTTAGGCATTGGAATATACAGTGGTCCCTCGGTTTTCGTGCATCTCCAAACTCGAACATTTATGTAAGTGTATTTTCATAAGTGCTGTTGCAAGTGTATTTTTGGGGGTCTGAAATAGACTAACCTATGTGACATTATTTCTTAAGGAAGTAAATTCGTTCGGTAATGGCACTTGAGCAGCATTCTGGAACGAATTTTCGGCGAAAACCGAGGGACCACTGTACATGTATTTACAAGACGAAAGGGAAAAAGTGTGAAAAACAGAAAGATGACCTTTTAAAATCAACATAGTTTGCTAGTGTAGGAAAATAATAAATTACAAAGAGATAGTAATGGTTATGCAGCAGTAGCTCAGGTAAACAGAAGATAATTTCCTTTCGCACATTACCAAAAATTCTGTTGACTTATCAAAAACCATGCTAGCTATATCATGGAACCCAAGGTGGTTATTTTTTATTGTCTTGAATCACTCAACCTCCTAAGTTGTACACTACTTAAACATCTGGAATCTGAGACATTCTAAGATTCAAATTGATGTTAAGAACTATAGGTAATGCTGGTGTATGTCCATTTGAAAGTGGCAAAAGATTATCTGGTGAGATAGACAATAGGACATGCTGACCCTATGACCACGCTGCAAGTAGATTACTATTCCTTCTTGCATAAGACAACAATAGTTGGGATGGTTAAGCACTGCAAGTTGATTTAAATTTTATTATGAATAATTTCAGGATTTTTTAAAAATTATCCCGATAACAGACGAAACATGGTCAAATTTTCTATGACTACTGTACATGTGTTTATTAGCTGATGTACTTGTTAGTTGATGTACATCATCAACATACCTGTATGTCCATTGGTCCTTAAGGAAACAAAAGTGTTTTTGACCTTCAACATTACAGTACTTATTAATCTTGATTATATGATGCCATATTGCCCTTACACTTATCATGGGAAACAAAAGGAGGTAAGAGTGTAATTAACGATCTGTGTGTTTGAGCTAGCCTAAGAGTGCATATCGAAGTTGCACTACTACTATTAAATCAGAATGCATTATTTTAAGTTCATACTCAGTTTTTTTTTTTTCAGTTAATGGTAACTTTTGCTTTTGTTTTTAAAATGCTGTGAAATGGTATACAGTATCTACTTGAAATTTAAAAACAAGTGAGGCCAATGAGTTTCAAACCAAAGGTCAAACGTTTTATGTTTTTAGTTTTTAGTTGGGGTTGACATTTTGAGTATAGCGTGGTCAAAATTATGTCCCTACTCGTCCGTAGGAGTTGGAGGTGGAGGCA
This sequence comes from Cherax destructor, assembly GCA_009830355.1. Taxonomy (NCBI): domain Eukaryota; kingdom Metazoa; phylum Arthropoda; class Malacostraca; order Decapoda; family Parastacidae; genus Cherax; species Cherax destructor. Next base: position 40,505 of record WNWK01005938.1, read on the forward strand.
CATGCATCAGTCTCTGGGAAAGATGGTAGATCACGAGTACTGACCTGCCCATACTGCTGGCGAGCCACGTTCAAGACTTCTCGGGACTTCGCGCGGCATGTGCGGACACATACAGGGGAAAGGCCCTTCTCCTGCACTCTATGCTCATTTCGCAGCAACCGCAAGGATGTCTTACGTAATCATGAGAGAACTAGGCATAGAGTCAACTCAAAAATTTGAGGAAAATATTAAAATCTCAAAATTATGTTTATATACTGCCCTCATATTTGGGGGGATAGTCTTATGAATTTTAATCGTTAATTTCTACTCTGTTTTTTTTTTTTTTTTTTTTGTTCCATCTACATGTTAATATTTTTGGTTACAGTACTTGCTGATGGGTAATGCTTGATACTTAAATAAAACATGGTTAGCTAATTTGCTATATTATTTCAGTTTAAAGTAAATTGCAGCTCCAGCTAGGAAAGTTTTAATAAAGTATATATACAATACAATATAGTGCAGTTAGGAAAATATTTGTTGCTTTATTACACTCTTGATTTTTTTGTTGATAGTGTTTGTGAACGTATGTGTGTATATGTATGTATGAATTTATTTGAAAGAAAATACTTTATGATTTAATATGATTTAATGAAAACCATTGCCTTTAGTCCCATCATTCTTTGTTTTTATAATACACAAAATTTTATGAAAATTGTTAAACACTCATGAGGTTATTATCGAATAACATCAAATGGGAAGTGAGAAGTGAGAATTATTTCTGTACAGTAAACTGTCACACCATGGAAAGAGAGGGTAACCTTCCCAAGAATCAGTGTGTAACACAAAATTGTGTTACATAAAGCAAAGATCATGTGGATAAAACAAGATTACATTTCCATCAACACCAAAATTAACCCCAAATTTTGTTTTTCATTACTCTAGACCAGACTTTATTTTGTTCTGCACTACTATTAATGTTAAGATTTGTTTAACAATAAAATGAAAATGAAAATGCACAATTATTTCTATTGTTACCATTGTTACAGTTTCGTGGTTATAGATGTTTCTTGATGTTTGGAAATGTTTGGCGCAGAATTGTCTAAAATGATTTGGGCTTTATTTTTAGATTATATTTGAAATATCTAGTCTTTACATAATTAACCCTTACATTGTCCAGACTCTTGAAATTAATATTGCTCTGTGTCCACCTTTTTTCTTTTTTTAAGTCTTCTGAAATGGTAGAACATCCTTTTCTGAAGGTAATGACACCAAAAGTACAAAATTTGAAGAGAAAACTTATGGAATTATGCAGCTCAAAGTTAGTGGTCTGGGCAATTTATGCATCAGCAATTTTGCCCAATTTGAGTCCTATTTTAGGCCAATTACATTTGACCAAATTCTTAGCTATTTCACTACTGTGTCTTCCATTCTATCAATTGAGCACATGAAACTCCCTTCAACTATTACAACTACCCTGTAAAGTGCACAGAAGTCGGTAATTTGGCTAATTTTACACAAAATTTAAAAAAAATAATAAATTAAAAATAGTTGAAAATAAACAACGTAGAGATTCCTGGCACTAAAACATTTCCTCTGTTTATTAGTCATGTCCTCAGGCCTCTCCTATATGACACTTGCCTTCCATTTTGAATTCATAAACACACAAAAGTAGATTTATTCTATTTCTCTGATAATAAAATATAACCAAGAATGATTGGTCATAGTTTATGGCATCCAGTAATTGAATTAGACTTATTAACCCTTTGACTGTCGGAGGCCCCATTCTGAAACTGTCATTCTTGTCGGAAAATTTTGGAAAAAAAAAATTATATTTTCTTATGAAATGATATAGAATCTTTTCCCGATTGTAATGACACCAAAAGTATGAAATTTGATTGAAAACTTACGGAATTACGCTCTCGCAAAGTTAGCGATGTCAGTGATATATACGCATCAGCGATTTCGCCGACTTTCAGCCCTATTTTCGGCCAATTCCATTGGGACAGTCGACCAAACTCATAGCTATTTCTTTAGAACTCCATTTGTTCTATCGATTGAGTACAAGAAATCATCAATTTACCAATTTCAACTACCCAATAAAGTGTTCAGAAAATGGCAATTTTGCCAATTTCATGCAAAATAAAAAAGATGTCAATTTCAAAATAGGGTCCAGAATAAACAATGCAGACATCCCTAGCACTAAAATAAGATATTATCTGTTCATTAGTCACGTCTTTAGGCCCCTCTTACATTACTCTTGCTTTCTATTTTGATTTTTTATTCATGCAAAAAATAGAAGATTTATTGTTATGCAGACTATTGCATTATTGTAAAAATTGTATAAATAATATCTGTGCACTTGTGAAAGAATATTAGACTCTCCAGTTGATGTGTATTGGACACGTGGTGTGATTTGTTTACTTTTGAACATTGGCAAAAATCGAACATTTCCGCTACTTTGAGCTCAATTTCAAGATCGTTTACATCATGAAACTAATCAAAATCATCTCTATTCCTGTAATATGTTTTCCATTCTATCAAATGAGACCATGAAGAAGAGAATACAACCATAAATACTATACGAAAATACACCTCAAAGTCGGCGTTTTAATCCAAAAACACGGTCGGAGTTTTTTTTTTCTCATTATGTACTGCTTGCTGCAGGGTTTTTTTATACTGCGCACACTGACCACACAGACCCATTCTCTCACATGTAGGCCTACCAGCTTTCTCCTGCTTGATTTCAGGCCGCTAGAATTTAGGCGTATAAATACGTCCAAAACATTGGCTCGTAAGACGTATATATACGTCCGAAACAGTCAAAGGGTTAAAAGACCATAAAAGAAACTGGGGGTGTATGGCAAAATTGACATTGCATAAATTGTCCCCAGTCCGCTAACTTTGCTTCAGTGTAATTCCGTGGTTTTTCTTCATACTTTTGGTGTCATTGCCTAGAGGAAATGATTCACTTCTATTTCAGAAGAATTTTGTTTTTAATGTGGACACTGAGAGCAATTTTAATTTTGGGGGTTGTAACATTGAAGGGATTAATTAGTTCCAAAATGCCAATGTAATAATTGTGAAACCTCATAACTTGGAACTCCAACAGTCAGGGCCCTACTGTACTGTATCTGTGAAAAGCATTCACATTCCAAATGTTACATTTAAATTTTAGTTTTAATCCTATTACTGATATTAAAACTTGTGAAAAAAAATCCTGGCCTTTCTAAGTAAAAATCAATATAGCATAACTTACCTAACATTGTTAATTATTATTTGATACATTTAAAAAGTGTGGAGAGGATTAATGTGGGCTGAGTTGAACATAGCCGAGGCAGCTACTTGATTACCTGACATTTTCACCAATTTACCAGAAAATATTATGAAGTTGATTATGCTTCAAAAAAAAAAAAAAAAGAATCAACTCATCGAGCACTGAACATGTACTGTTGTTAAGACTCCTTCCTTCTCACACACATTTATAATGAAATAAGGCTTCATGCCTTCTTACCTCAGCACTAACTGAAGCCTTTATCTGAGTTTTTCTTCACTCCAAACATTAGGTAACTTTTACTATCTATAGCTGTAATGATCACTTCCTTGAGCAGGTGGTTGTCTTTATTATGTAATGCATAAGTTCTTACTTTTTCTCATTATTTCCAATTCTAAAAATGGTCAATTCAATCACACCAAAATAACAGGCATTTTTCATTGCATGTGCTCCACCTTTCACTGTCACGACCCCAAAAATTAAAAGTTCTGACAAATTCATGATTAAAAAAAAAATCTAAAATGGTAGAGATTTTTTTTTCTGGAGGTAATGATAACAAAAATACAAAATTTGATTGAAAACTTATGGAATTATGTAGGCGCAAAGTTTGCAGTGTGGGCATAATTTACGCATCAACGATTTTGCTGATGCTAAGAATTTGGTTGAATTGAACAATTTGACCAAATTTTACTTTACCACTAGCATGCCTTCCATTCTATCAATTGAGCACTAGAAACCGCCTACTACATACTCAACTTTCAAAACTACCCTATACCATGCATAGATGTCGGTAATTTTGCCAGTTTTACAGAAAATTCAACAAATTCCAGCTTAAAAGTACACTGAATACATTCTAGTCACTAAATAACCTGTCCTCTGTTCTTTAATCATGTCTCCAGGTTCTTTTCTATATTCCACTTGCCCTCTATTTTGATTTCATCAAAAATCAAAGATTTACCCTATTTCTCATATATAAAAAATAACCAAGAATGAATGGTCATGGTTTAGGGCATCCCAATAATTAGAGCAGACCTAGTAAAAAAACATCAAATGTACTGCAAAAGGGATGGGGGAAGGATTAGGTGGAACCTTAAGGGGCAGGTCAGTTCCCTGACTTCTAATCATATATTATTTTTCTCCTATAATCTACCTTGTCCATAATTACTATCGCATTTGCTTTGTCTGCTTTCATAAGCAGACAAAGCAAATGCGATAGTATTTATGGACAAGGAAGATTATAGGGAAAAAATAAACATTATATTAAGAGACAGGAAAACTCACGTGTCTCTTAACTTTCCTCAGGAAAATCATCAAAAATCAGTTATATGATTCCTGTTTCAAGCTACAGCACTTCTGGTTCTGAAACTGACCAAAATCTTCTCTCATGTTTAGGCCAAAATTTACTGCTCAAAACATATTTAAGGGTGCTACGAGTGACAGTAGCATCAATAATGTTCTGGTAGATCTATGTAGAAGACAATGAAAGGGACAGACATATTTAACATTTCTGCCTTCTTCAAAACAGCATAGATTTGTGCTTGCTCTTCCTTTACACAAATAACCCGCACATAGAAGAGAGGCGTTTACGACGACGTTTCGGTCCGACTTGGACCATTTACGAAGTCACACTAACAAAAAGGAGAGGAGGGAGTATATATAGGCCAGCAGACAGGGACAGGACAAGAGAGGTAGTAGAAAAGGAGGAAGAGAGGTATAGTAGTAGTAGTAGTGGAGTCATTCAAATGTATTAAGAAAGAGGAGCATTGCAAGGGAGCTATGGGCCCACAGAGGGTAGGAGCAAGAACACAGAAGGGGGAAAATAATAAAGGACAAATAATAAAGGCAGAAGAAAGAAAGCCCAAAGGAGAAAGAGGAAAAGGAGAAGGGGAAAAAAGAATCAGGATAAGTCACAGGTGTTCTGAAGTTTAGAGCATTTTACAATGTAATGAGAAAGGAAAGCATCTACAGAGACAAAGCCAGGACTAAGATTCGTCCCTGTCTGCTGGCCTATATATACTCGCTCCTCCTCTCCTTTTTGTTAGTGTGACTTTGTAAATGGTCCAAGTCGGACCAAAACGTGTTGTAAACTCCTCTCTTCTATGTGCAGGTTATTTGTGTATTGTTCCAGTCACGGTATTGTGCCTTTTTTTGTTATTGCTCTTCCTTTTTGCACCTCTAGCATCACTAGTATTCCTCTTGGGTACCAGAGTCAGTATCCAGAGACCAGGTAAAATTATGAAAGTATCCAAAATAACTTGTTAAACAGAGTGAGTGAAGCACAAGACACTCATAGAGAGCTGCTCTAGGTATCATGGGAAGGAGGAGTCTTGCAGTATGATGTATGGTATCCATATTTTGCACATAACTTCAAGCTATTAGAAAATCATGATTTTTAATTATATAAGTTGGATAATATCAAAGTTTTCTTGTGTTATTTTGAAAAAATAGCCAGAAAGATAAACTCAGTAATATGTCCTGCATCCAAAGCCTAAATATTCAGCTTGAGCATTTCTGATTACCTTTCTAGATACTGTAGTGGGTTTATGACAGTGTAACACCATCATAAACATTATGCTAAAATAACAAAAAAGGCACAATACCGTGACTGGAACAATACACACACAACCCGCACATATAAAAGGAGAGGAGCTTATGACGACGTTTCGGTCCGACTTGGACCATTTACAAAGTCACACTAACACGAAGGACAGGTGGAAGGGGTATTTATGGCAGGCAGACAGGGCCCTCCCCTGTCTGCCTGCCTTTAAATACCCCTTCCACCTGTCCTTCGTGTTAGTGTGACTTTGTAAATGGCCCAAGTCGGACCGAAACGTCGTCGTAAGCTCCTCTCCTTTTATATGGGCGGGTTGTGTGTGTACTATGCTAAAACTCTGTGATGCCATTTAAAAGTGCAAAAGGTGTGAGAGGGAAGAGGAGCAATTGGTGGAATGATGAGGTAAATGAGTGTTAGGGGAGAGAAAATTTAGCACATATATGTTTTACAATGTAGAAGTGATTTATGGAGGGTGGAGTATATGGGGAGTAAAAGAGAGGTTAATAGAGTGGTGAGGGAGAGCCAGTGAGAGAGTGGGTGAAGTTTTATCAACAAATTTTGCTGAGAATAAGAAAAGTTTTGAAGTGAGAATGCCTATGGAACAAATGGATTTAGCACTTAACCCTTTCAGGGTCCAAGCCGTAGATCTACACATTGTCCACAGGGTCCAAACCGTAGATCTACGCCATGAGTTCAGCTCAGCTCAGATAAGCTGTGATCGGTAAATTTGGGCCTAGATATGAGAGAATGCATCTATGTGATAAGTGTGCACCATATAAAGTAAATCCTGAAGCACGCAGTGCATAATGAGAAAAAAACTGCGACTGTTTTTTTTTTATTAAAACAGCAACTTTGTGGTGTATTTTCATGTGGTTTTTACGGTTGTATTCATGGTTTCTTGGTCTCATTTGATAGAATGGAAGATATATTACAGAAGTAGAGATGATTCTGATGGGTTTTAGTACTGAAAATAGCTTCTAACTGAGCTCAAATTAGCAGAAATGTTTGATTTTTGCTGATTTTCAAGAGTAAACAAATCACATCATGGGACCAATACATGTCAACTGGTGGGTCTAATATACATTTACAAATGCACTGATAGTGTTTATACAATTATTACAATATTGCATAAGAGTAATTCATCTATTTTTTGGTGTGAATAAAAATTCTTTATGTAAATCAAAAATCAAAATGGAATTCATCTGTAAAGCCTGGAAATGTAACTAATAAAAGAGGAAATGTTATTTTAGTGCCAGGAATGCCTGCATTGTTTATTCTGGACGCTGTTTTGAAATTGGAATATTTTGAACTTTGTGTGAAATTGGCGAAATTACCAATTTCTGATCACTTTATTGGCTACTTGAAAAAGTTGATTTGGGCAGTTTCTTGTGCTCAATCAATAAAATAGAAGTAATACTAACAAAATAGCTAAGAATTTGGTTAAAATGGAATAATGTAATTGGCTTAAAATAGGAGTCAAATTAGGCAAAATCGCCGCAATGTAAATATCACTGACAGTCAAATTTGCGATAGTGTAATTTCGTCGGTTTTCCACCAAATTTCGTACTTTTTGTTTTATTACCTTTAAAAAAAGATTCTTTACCATTTCATAAGAAAAAAATCATTTTTTTTTTTTTTTAATTCTTGGACCCTGTGGAGAATGCGTAGATCTACAGCTTGGACCCTGAAAAGTTTAAAAAAACAAATGAAGGAAATCATTAGATGGGGAGGTGGAGGCACTGGGAAGATGGAGGAAATATTTTGATAAATGTTTATGAAGAAAGGGAGGCAGTGATTTCAGGCATTGAACTGGGAGGTGCTGTAATGTATTTTAGGAATGTGGAAGAGCCAGTTGTGAGTGTGTGGGAGGGTGCATGAGGTAGTGGGTAAAATGAAAGTGGGTAAAGCAGCAGCTTAGATAGATAGAATCAAGACAGAAATGTTAAGAGGAGGTGGGGATATAGTTTTGGAGTGGTTGGTGTATTTGTTTAATGTATGCATGAAGGAGGAGGGGAGGTTCCAGGGGATTGGCAGAGAGCATACATATATACAGTGGTACCTCGGCATACGAGCAGCTTCCAACTCGAACAATTATGTAAGTGTTTTTATGTAAGTGTTTTTGTAAGTGTATTTTGGGGTCTGAAATGGATTAATCTAATTTACATTAGTCCTTATGGGAACAAATTCGTTCGGTAATGGCTCTTAAACAGCCTTCTGGAAGGAATTAAGCTCGTAATTCGTACCACTGTAGTTCCTTTGAATAGAAGGAAAGGAAATAAAAGAGAATGTAAGAAATATAAAGTAATAAGCCTGTTGAGTATACTGGGTAAAGTGTATGGTAGAGTTATTATTGAATGAATTATGGTTAAAATAGAGAGCAGGATTGCAGATGAACATGGAAGTTTTAGGAAGAGTTAAGGATGTGATGACCAAGTGTTTACGGTGAAGCATATAAGTGAACAGTACTTATGTAAAGTTAAGGAACTTAATTTAGTTGCATTTATGGATTTAGGAAAGGCATATGATATGGTGGTTAGAGAAGCAATGTAGCAGATATTGTAAATGTGTGGAATAGGTGGTAGTTTACTAAAAGCAGTAAAGTTTTTATATGGATAACGAGGTTCTGGTTAGGGTAAGTAGAAGACAGCAAGATTATTTTCCAGTAAAAGTAGGCCTTAGACAGGGATGTTTGATGTCACCATGGTTGTTAAACATATTTATAGATGGGGTTGTAAACAAGTGAATGCTAGGTTGTTGGGGAGAGGTATGGGATTAAACAATAACACATGTGATACAACATGGGAGTTGTCACAGCTGAGTTTTGCCGATGACTTTTTTTTGGGGAAGAATCTGAAAAGAGGTTGTGAAAGTTGATAAAGGAATTTGGGAGGGTATGTAAAAGAAAGAAATTAATAGTGGACATATGAAAGATCAAGGCGATGATCTTAACAAAAAATCTAGGCAGAAGGATTGGATATCAGATTGGAGGGAGGGAGTATAGCAGAAGTAAATATGTTCACTATTTATACTTGACATTCAACACAAAATGGTTTACACAGGTGTCTGGATTTCCATGAATGTTAATATACATGATGACATGGCACATAAATTGGCTTCAGTTTTTTTTTCTTCTACAGTTTGTGGTCTAGGCCTTTAATACTTACTGCCTACATTAACCTTCAGTTGTATGATTGGACAAATATTGTATAGTTTGGTCACATGTATACACATGTATAGTTTGGCAACATTTGCATAGTTGGCTACATGTGTATGGTTTGGCCACATGTATACTTTGGCAACAGTTATACAATTTGGCGATAAAATTGTAGATTGAGAAATATTGGCAAGCAGTCTTTGAATTACACATATTTTCATAAAAAAGTACTTAACCCAACAGGATTGAAGGTAAACTTGCACTCCTTGAAAAATACATTAAACAAATATGAGTGGTGTGTGAGTACAACCTTCCTAGCATGGGCCTGCCTAAGCCTACTTCAGTCGTCTTCCGTTGCATTTCTATGATCCTTGACCAGTCTTTGCCAAGGAAAAATCTTGAAGGTTCTCCCTGAAACTCTTTGATTATTTTCTTCATACGAGACCTATAATTTTTTTAACAGACTTTATTTCCATTGATTATTATCAGATTTAAGCACTAAACCCATAAGGGTCATAACTTTTATTTCGGTTGATAAACTGGGAATGTTAACGTGTGTGTATCGTGATAGCATGAAACCTGCATGTTAAAGTCATCTTTGAGCTCCAGTGAGGTAGGCTGTGTATCTGGCTGCAGTGGGTATTTCTTCACCTAATTGCAATACAGCCTCTCCTCACTTAATGATGGAATTCCGTTCCTAAGACCACGTTGGTAAATCAATTTGTTGCTAAGTGAGGAGCATATTATAATTGTAGTGAGTTTGTGTCAGCCATCTTTGATATTGTTTTAATGTCACCTTTGCACCATTTATAACATTTCTGGTATATTTTTAAATGTTTATACAGTAGTGTACTGTACGTATATTGAAATAAACAGAATAGAGGAAATCAGCTCTAATATATATTATATAGGTATGAATACTGGTCAGAGAGCCCATCATAAGTACGGGGCATCGGTAAATGAGTAGTACGTCTCTAAGTCAGGAGAGGCTGTACACAATCTCTAAAAAAACAAAGCTGCTTTTGGGGTCGTTGATGGCCAACAACAAATTTGTTGCGTAACTATTTTAGTATCTTGTAGGCATTGCCTCCAAGACCAAACGCTGGATTATATGCAAACATCTCTCTTCAATTTCCTGACTGTCATCATTGAGTCTGTATCTGCCTCCTTCATGTAATGTGTGTTTATCCTTACCAAAACACTGCATTGTACCTGGGTTCATTTTTCTTATCCCATTTTGGTTTTGCATTTCATGGTTTTCCATAGATGCTCTGGGGCCATTCTGATGATCGACTGCCCAATCAATAATCTGCCTTTAATCATTCCTATTGCAGACATTTATGTTCTTTTCTCCTCTTTGCCTCATTTTCCTGTGCCTCTGTTTCCTCCCTTCATTTGCCCTATTTCTATACCTGACTATAATTTTATCTAATTTATTTTGATTACACCGGCCTACTGCAAGTCAAACATGGTGGGTAGGGTGTCATTTATGAAACATTTGCCATTATACTATGATCAAAAGTTTACGTAAAGCTGTGATAAGATAAAGCAAGTTTTTTTTTTTTTTTTTCAGGAAATCACAAATAATTTTAAATAGTATAAATATGGACAATCACTAATGTTGTGTGCATACCTACTGATAAATTTTATAGATTTAACCTAGGATAATCCAATAAAGTCTGTGTTATTTTCATTTGTGTCCTTAAGATCTATCTTCATGTACAATATATATACGTACCGAATTTAATCCATATTTTAAAAATTAGCATCCTTTATGTTAGTTTTTAGATTAAATATGAGTTAATAATTATCAAGCAGTTGATGAACTTTAAACCTAATAAACGAAGTTGGTAAGTACAGTGGTCCCCCGCCTAATGAGCAAAATTCATTCCAGAAGCCTGCTCAAGTGCCATTACCGAACAAATTTACTTCCTTAAGAAATAATGTCACGTAGGTTAGTCTATTTCAGACCCCCAAAAAAACACTTCCACAAGCACTTACAATATTATACTTACATAACTGTACGATTTCCGGGGTGCTTGTTAGGCGGGGGACCACTGTATTGTACACCACAGCAGAAGACGTCTTCCTTTTCTTTCTCTTCCCTCCCCAGCATACACCATACACTGAGAGATGCTTATCTCATTGTATATGCACAAAGTTTAATTCAATAATTTCATTTAGGGATTAAAGTATTTTTAATACAGTGGACCCCTGGTTTTCGTGATTTTTTTGTTCCAGAATGCTGTTCAAGGGCCATTACCAAATGAATTTATTCCCATAAGGAATAATGTAAAGTAGACTTTTAGACCCCCAAAAATACACTTACAAAAGCATTTAAAAAAATGCACTTATACATAAAAGGGCGAGTTTGGAGCATCACGAAACTGGGGTCCACTGTATCTGGTACCATATTACTGCCAAAAGCTGCTTCAATGACATATGTTCAGACAATAGGCCTTAATTAAACTACATGAACTAAACAATCTCATTCTGATTGTCAGTGTTAAAACTGCATTTGAGTGTGTATGAAACTTAATTGTTATTATTCCATATTGTAATGCAGCCGTCCACAACACTTCCGAAACTAATCGCTTAACAAAACAAATTATCTCTTTAAATTCATATTTTTTTTTTTTACCAATATTTGGTGAATGCATTTCAGTAATACATAGTGTACCGTAGTTCCAGATATTGTACAGTATAGGAAGTTAGACTTTTTTTATTATTATTGTAAATATTAGATAAAAGTAAAGAGCCAGTTACCCACCACTAGACTCTATGTATCACCGGCAGTCTTTGCTTGGAAATAAATGGTATAAAATACCGACACAATGGAAAAATAAACACATAAGCAGTATAATGTGATCCTTTATTGACAACGTTTCGCCCACGCAGTGGGCTTTATCGAGTCACAGACAGATCTACCTGGAAAATGAGCAACATGGAGATATATATAGGGTACAGTCAGGTGGAGAATGCTGGGTCAGGTGGAGAAAGCTGCATGTGACAGTCTTAAAAGTAGTGTGATAGTTAAAAACATTGTGTGACTTAAAGGACCTGCAGTGTACCATTCTTGAGTTCTAGGTGGGATAGCGTTGAAGAAGTTTTTTGGCAATAGGTTCAGCACTCAGAATCTGCAGCAGTGAGTTCCTTGAAGAAGAATGCTCCCTCATTGAACAAGTTTTTTCCAAACTTCACTATCCTCGTCACTTCATTAGAGACTGCAGACGACGGGCATTAAACATCTTCAACACACCCAGAGAAGACACTGCTGAGAAGAGATACATAGTCCTTCCCGCCAACTCCATTTCCAAACAAGTTTCCAACATTTTTTCTAAGACCTCATTCCGAGTATCCACCTCCACATCCACCACCATCAAGGACATTACCAGTAACAGACAGGAAAAGCTTCAATCCACGGCAGGGGTATACACAATCCTTGTAATGGCTGCAGCAAATTATACGTTGGCGAAACATCCAGAGACCTACAAACACGCATTTCAGAACACCAGTACGCAGGCAGATCTGACGACTCAAGAAATGCCTGTGTTCAACACCGAAATTTACACAACCATTTAATCAACTACAGAAACGCAAGACTCATCGCCAGAGAAGACAACACGCAATACCGAAGAATCCTAGAATCATCACTCATCTGTATATCCAACAACTTCAACCAGAACAACGGCTTCTACAACATAGCTGAACCTATTGCCAAGAAACTTCTTCAATGCTATCCCACCTAGAACTCAAGAATGGTACACTGCAGGTCCTTTAAGTCACACAATGTTTTTAACTATCACACTACTTTTAAGACTGTCACATGCAGCTTTCTCCACCTGACCCAGCATTCTCCACCTGACTGTACCCTATATATATCTCCATGTTGCTCATTTTCCAGGTAGATCTGTCTGTGACTCGATAAAGCCCACTGCGTGGGCGAAACGTTGTCAATAAAGGATCACATTATACTGCTTATGTGTTTATTTTTCCACTCTTTGCTTGCAAATATTTTGGAGCTTGAAGACCTGTCCACAGGTGCTGAACGTGTTTTTTCTTTAATGATGTGTTATTAACAACAACAGAGGCATATCTGTAGTAATTCTACAAGTGGAAACCTGCTGACTCCCATTTTCATTATTTGCCTCAATTTTCATTTTAGAGGTGCAATTTGAGAATACAAAAATTTGGACAACCTTTTCAATATAGTACAAGTGATCTTGTATCATCAGTTTTCACATTGGTTTGTATGTGGCAATACTGTTTTGAACCCCCTCTCCTTTTCTCCCCCCCTTTTTTTGCCACCTCCCCATTGTCTTGATGGCTTTTTCCTACAATTTGCCTTCTTTATGCATGTTTGCACTTCACAATATTAACCCTTTGACTGTTTCGGACGTATATATACGTCTTACGAGCCAATGTTTCGGACGTATTTATACGCCTAAATTCTAGCGGCCTCAAATCAAGCAGGAGAAAGCTGGTAGGCCCACATGTGAGATTGGGTCTGTGTGGTCAGTGTGCGCAGTATAAAAAAAATCCTGCAGCAAGCAGTACATAATGAGAAAAAAAAAACTCTGACCGTATTTTTTAATTAAAACGCCGTCTTTGAGGTGTATTTTCGTATAGTATTTATGGTTGTATTCTCTTTTTCATGGTCTCATTTGATAGAATGGAAAACATATTACAGGAATAGAGATGATTTTGATTAGTTTCATGATGTAAACGATCTTGAAATTGAGCTCAAAGTAGCGGAAATGTTCGATTTTTGCCAATGTTCAAAAGTAAACAAAGTACACCATGCGTCCAATACACATCAACTGGTGAGTCTAATATTCTTTCACAAGTGCACAGATATTATTTATACAGTTTTACAATAATGCAATAGTCTGCATAACAATAAATCTTCTATTTTTTGTGTGAATAAAAATCAAAATAGAAAGCAAGAGTAATGTAAGAGGGGCCTAAAGCCATGACTAATGAACAGATAACATCTTATTTTAGTGCTAGGGATGTCTGCATTGTTTATTCTGGACCCTATTTTGAAATTGACATTTTTTTTTTTTGCATGAAATTGGCAAAATTGCCATTTTCTGACCACTTTATTGGGTAGTTGAAATCGGTAAATTGGTGATTTCTTGTACTCAATCGATAGAACAAATGGAGTTCTAAAGAAATAGCTATGAGTTTGGTTGACTGTCCCAATGGAATTGGCCTAAAATAGGGCTCAAAGTCGGCGAAATCGCCGATGCGTATATATCACTGACATCGCTAACTTTGCGAGAGCGTAATTCCGTAAGTTTTCAATCAAATTTCATACTATTGGTGTCATTACAATCGGGAAAAGATTCTCTATCATTTCATAAGAAAAAATAATTTATTTTTTTTCCAAAATTTTCCGACAGAATGAGTTTCAGAATGGGGCCTCCGACAGTCAAAGGGTTAAAAAAATATTTGGCCTTCCACTGGCCTACTCAGGTCACTTTCTTACTGTTTTAGTTTATATTTCATCATGTCCTTTAATGTACTTTAACCCTTAAACTGTCCACATGTAGATATACATTGACTCGCGTACTGCTCAAAATATTTTGAAAAAAAAAATCTTTTTTTTTTTTTTTAAATGAAGAGCGCATTTTTATAAACAGGATAGGTTAGAATTTTTAGGGCCAGTACTTACCGAGATATAAGCCCGCCAAGTTGGTGCTGGATGCTCACCTGAGGGCAACATCAAGTCCTGCCGCTTGCAGAAGTATTGCGGATATACTTTTTTTCTAGTTTTTATTTTAATTTATGTCATTTTTATGTTCTGATAATTATAATTTATAATAGTTCTTGTGATTTCATAGCCAATCTTTGTTCTAACACTAATATTAGGTACTGAAATAGTACTCAAATAGTCACAATCACACCAACAGGTGAACATTTTCACCTGCCTTGGTCATTTACTATTGTCTATAAATATATGCGAAGTATTTATAGGTCCCAGCAATGTTTTAGACATCCTGGATTATATATGAAACTCCTTGAAGAATGGTGTTATGACAATTGTCAGATAACTACTGATAAGGCAGTGACATTGATGAATGAATGTGTGCAGGAAACCCTCACTTTGTTTTCACTGTCTGTCTATCTATCTGTCTGTTTACCTATCTGTCTGTCTGTCTATCTATCTGTCTGTCTATCTATCTGTTTGTCTATCTGTCTTTCTGTCTGCCTGCCTATGTGTGCCTGGAGTATAATATGAAACTCCTTGAAGAATGGTGTTATGACAAGTGTCAGATAACACTGACAGCCCAATGACATTGATGAATGTGAGCAGGGAACCCTCTCTTTGTTTCCACTGTCTATCTGTCTGTGTCTGTGTCTGTCTAGCTCTGCTTATCTGTCTTTCTGTCTGCCTGTGTGTGTGTCTTTCCGTCTGCTTGTCTCTCAGTCTCAGAGTGCGGCTCGTAAATCAATAGGTATTATACACAATGCAGAATTGACAATGCGTATTACTTGCCAGTCATGCTTATTATGTCTTATATCTACAAGCATTGTATAACACTTTGCCTGGAATTTTTGGGTTATCCTAGGTAATTTACACTATGAATAATAACTGTACTATGTGTACATGTGAGAGAGAGACAGAGAGAGAGATATATATATAGACAGAGATATAGACAGATACAGAGATATAGGACAGATAGATATAGACAGCCAAAGACAGCCAGCCTGCCGAATACATAAGAACATAAAAAAGAAGGAACTGCAGAAGGCCTACTGGCCCATGCAAGGCAGGTCCATGTCACCCCCTGGCTTAGACCAATGACCCACCTAGTCAGGTCACATTCTCTGAAGGAAGGAGCATGGCATCAGACCTAGTAGCACAAGCTAGTCAAGTCCAACTCACAGCCACTCATGTATTTATCTAACCTATGTTTACTTTCCTCTTATAAGAGGAGTGTTAATGTGACATGACATCAGTGAATCCCAGGTGTTTGGCACACTATTTGCTCTAGCTGGCACTCAATTGAACTGGTGCTCCCACAAGGTACTAAGTGGTCCAGGATTTTTTTAATACTGCGCACACTGAGGGCGCAGACCCATTCTCTCATGTCTAGGTAACTCAAACCTATTGCACTAAATTTGAACGAATGAAAAATAAAACTTAGATCTACATTCGGAGCAGTACCCGAGTCAACGTATATCTACGTGTAGACAGTTTAAGGGTTAAAATGCACTACAGGAGGACCCTCCTTATACAGCAGGTTAGGTTCTAGGCTGCTACTGTAAAGCAAAAATTGCTGTAAAGTGAAACAGCCCGCCGCGGGGTCCCCCCTTTTTTTTTTTTCACTTTCAGATGCATATAAAAGTCTGATACGTAACATGTTTACACTATCATACATTAAGTGAGCAATAGAGTACACACATTACTTACCTTAAAATATTTTCATCCTTAGCTATAATGAGTGGTGAATATATTTATTGTAGGAAATCTGAATAAATAAAGAATGGGTATACGTACAGTGGACCCCCGGATTACATACTTCTCCAAACTTGAACAATTATGTTAGTGTATTTTTGGGGGTCTAAAAGGACTAATCTAATTTACATTATTCCTTATGGGAACAAATTCGTTCGGTAATGGCACTTGAACAGCATTATCGAATGAAATAATGATGTAATCGGGGGGGTCCACTGTAATTAAAAACTGCTGCATTAGCAAAATGCTATAAAGCGAAGCGCTGTAAAGCAGGGCCCTAATGTATTAGTAATGTGTATGGGCTTCTATATGTGAGTGTACATGTGTGCCTATGGCTACACCCAGTCTTATAAATACTCGGCATACACAAAGGCAATGTTTTTAATAATAATCTCTGGAATTTTAATCTTGGCACTAACATTCCAGAACCATAATTTTACTCAAGTTAAGTGGCTCAGTTAATGGGTTAGCCTTATTTTATACACATTTCGTGTTTTTTGAAAGGACATGAAAAACAGAATAAAATACTGTTGATGAAGGCTAAGTGTCGGATATTACTTTTTGCTAGTTTAGGCATGCACAAAATTTATTCTATTATTTACGCTCTTCAGTGTGTTTATTGTATTAGAGTAAGAGTGGTGCTAATTCCAGCATAGCATTTACATACCAGATAAATATTATTAGAATTTTTATGTATGTCAAATATTTTTAAATTAATAATCTGCTGTTGTTGTTGTACAGTAGTTTTATTATGATGCTATACATATATAAATTTTACAATATACAAATGCATTTGATTTCTTTCCTTTTATTTGCTTTTGTTTTACATCAAGAAAATTACTGCATATAAATTCATAAAAAATAAACAATACATAAGATCCATCTATAACTTTTCAGTTGCTTTGTAAGAGGAAGTCAATATTAATGTGTGTAGTTTGAAGTATTTTCCATCCTCTGTGTTTGTTTTTATATTACACACACACACACACACACACACACACACACACACACACACACACACACACACAGGCCAGTGAAGAGGCGGGGCCAGGAGCTTTGACTCGACCCCTGCAACCACAACTAGGTGAGTACAACTAGGTGAGTACACACACACACACACACCACACACACCACACACACACACCACACACACCACACACACACACCACACACACACACACCACACACACACACACACACACACACCACACACACACACACACCAGAAAGTGCAAAGGTTTGCGACAAGGCTAGTTCCACAACTCAGGGGTCTGTCCTATGAAGAAAGGTTGAGGGAAATAGGACTAACAACACTGGAGGAAAGAAGGGTCAGAGGAGACATGATAACGACATACAAAATACTGCGGGGAATCGACAAGGTAGACAGGGACAGGATGTTCCAGAGAGGGTCACGTAGGTTAGTCTATTTCAGACCCCCAAAAATACACTTCCACAAGCACTTACAATATTATACTTACATAATTGTACGATTTCCGGGGTGTTCGTTACTCAGGAGTCCACTGTATATATACGTCTTACGAGCCACTGTTTCGGACGTATATATACAGTGGACCCAGTACGTACACCCGGAAATCGCAATATGAAGTATAATTGTAAGTGCTTGCAAGTGTATTTGGGGTCTGAATGGACTAGCCTACTTGACATTTTTCTTAAGGGAGTAAATTCGTTCAGTAATGGCACTTGAGCAGGCTTCTAGAATGAAGTTTTTACGTTGCTCGGGGGTCCACTGTACAGTGGACCCCCGAGTTTCATAAAAACTTCACTCCTGAAGTCTGCTCAAGTGCCATTACCAAACGAATTTACTCCCTTAAGGAAAAATGTCACGTAGGTTAGTCTATTTCAGACCCTTAAAAATACACTTCCACAAGCACTGACAATATTATACTTACATAATTGTACGATTTCCGGGGTTTACGAAACTCTGGGGTCCACTGTACTCACAAATTCTAGCGGCTTCAAATCAAGTGGGAGAAAGCTGGTAGGCCCACACGAGAGAGAATGGGTCTGTGTGGTCAGTGTGCGCTGTATAAAAAAAAATCCTGCAGCACGCAGTGCATAATGAGAGAAAAAACTCTGACCGTGTTTTTGGATTAAAACGCCATCTTTGAGGTGTATTTTTGTATAGTATTTATGGTTGTATTCTCTTTTTTATGGTCTCATTTGATAGAATGGAAAACATACTACAGAAATATAGATGATTTTTATTATAGTTTCATGATGAAAACGACCTTGAAATTGAGCTCAAAGGGGAAATGTTCGATTTTTGCAAATGTTCAAGAGTAAACAAATCACGCCACGCGTCCAATACACATCAATTGGTGAGTCTAATATTCTTTTGCAAGTGCACTGATATTATTTATATCATTTTTACAATAATGCAATAGTCTGCATAACGGTAAATCTTCTATTTTTTGTGTGAATAAAAAATAAAAATAGAAAGCAAGAGTAATATAAGAGAGGCCTAAAGACGTGACTAATGAACAGATAACATCTTATTTTAGTGCCAGGAATGTCTGCATTGTTTATTCTGGACCCTATTTTAAAATTGACAACTTTTTTATTTTGCATGAAATTGGCCAAATTGCCAATTTCTGACCACTTTATTGGGTACTCAATCGATAGAGCAAATGGAGTTCTAAAGAAATAGCTATGAGTTTGGTTGACTGGAACAATGGAATTGGCCGAAGATAGGGCTCAAAGTCAGCGAAACTGCCGATTCGTATATATCACCGAGATCACTAACTTCGCGAGAGTGTAATTCCGTAAGTTTTCCATCAAATTTCGTACTTTTGGTGTCATTACCACCGGGAAAAGATTCTCTATCATTTCATAAGAATTTTTTTTTTTTCAAAAATTTTGCGACAACAGGAGAGCACTCAGGATTAGGGGTTGCGACAGTCAAAGGGTTAATGTGCTTCAGACTGAATAGTTTGAGAATATGGACCAATTGTAGTAACTGACACATTCTCCATTATCTGGCAAGGCTGAAATCACAGAAAGAACATGTACACTTAACTGTGGGAGAGTGGAACCAACAGCATCCTTTTTGTTACACGACTTCACCAAATATCTTATCTGTATTGGCTGAGGAAAAGAATGCGGTGACTCAGTAGAGCAATCAGAAATGAAGGGAAGACAAGGTGGGTGACAATATTTAGGTTCATGATAGTCTGACAATACAGTGGAACCCCGAGTTACGAGCACCTCGGAAATCGTACAACTATGTAAGTACATATAATATTGTAAATGCTTTTGTAAGTGTATTTTGGGGGTCGGAAATGGACTAACCTACTTGACATTATTCCTTAAGGAAGAAAATTCGTTCGGTAATGGCACTTGAGCAGGCTTCTGGAATGAATTATGCTCGTTACTCGGGGGTCCACTGTACTTTGGTTTGTGATGTTCTGACAATACTTTGGTTTGTGATGTTCTGACAGTACTTAGGTTCATGACAGTCTGACAGTACTTAGGTTCATGATAGTCTGACAAATACTTTGGTTTGTGATGTCTGTCTGACAATAATTAGGTTAAGGATCGTCTGACAATACAGTGGAACCCCGGTTAACGAAAACCCCGGAAATCGTGCAATTATGTAAGTATAATATTGTAATTGCTTGTGGAAGTGTATTTTTGGGGGTCTGAAATAGACTAACCTAAATGACATTTTTTCTTAAGGAAGTAAATTCGTTCGGTAATGGCACTTGAGCAGGCTTCTGCAATGAATTTTTTTTGTTAACCGGGGTTCCACTGTATTTAGGTTAAGGATCGTCTGACAATACTTTGGTTAAGGATCGTCTGACAATACTTTGGTTCATGATAGTATGACAGTACTTTGGTTCATGATATTCTGACAATACTTAGGTTCATGATAGTCTGACAAATACTTTGTTTTGTGATGTTCTGACAATACTTAGGTTCATGATAATCTGACAATACTTAGGTTTATGATAGTCTGACAATACTTAGGTTAAGGATCGTCTGACATTACTTTGGTTCATGATAGTATGACAGTACAGTGGTACCTCGGTTAACAATATTTTTTCGTTCCAGAATGCTGTTCAAGTGCCATTACCAAACGAATTTATCCCCATAAGGAATAATGTAAAATAGACTAGTCCTTTTAGACCCCCAAAAATACACTTACAAAAGCATTTAAAAAAATAAACTTACATAAAAGGGCGAGTTTGGGGACCATCATTAACCGAGGTACCACTGTACTTTGGTTCATGATAGTATGACAGTACTTTGGTTCATGATATTCTGACAGTACTTAGGTTCATGATAGTCTAACAATACTTAGGTTTATGATAGTCTGAATACTTAGGTTCATGATAGTCTGACAATACTTAGGTTTATGATAGTCTGATAGTACTTGAGTTCATGATAGTCTAACAATACTTAGGTTCATGTTAGTCTGACAGTACTTAGGTTCATGATAGTCTGAAGAAAGAAATGGATGTGGAGTAGTATAATAAGCTTAACACTCTCCTGGAGGAAACAGTGGAAATGTGCAAAAAAAAAGAGCAATTATTGCTGAAGAGCTCAAAAAATGGAAAAGGAAATTAAAAAAAAATTAATAAGGAGAAGAATAGAAGAGGCTTTAACCCTTTCAGGGTTTCGGCCGTACTAGTACGGCTTACGCGCCAGGGTTTTCGTCGTACTTGTACGCCTAAATTCTAGCGCCCTCAAATCAAGTGGAAACAGGCTGGTAGGCCTAGATGTGAGAGAATGGGTCTGTGCGGTCAGTGTGCGCAGTATAAAAAAAATCCTGCACCACACGGTGCATAATGAAGAAAAAAAACTGACCGTGTTTTTGGTTTAAAACAGTGACTTTGCAGTCTATTTTCATATATTATTTATGCTTGTATTCTAGTTTTCTTAGTCTCATTTGATGGAATGGATGATATATTACAGAAATAGAGATAATTTTGACTGGTTTCACGGTGACAAGTACAGTGGTACCCCGGTTTACGATGGTCCCCAAACTCACCCTTTTATGTAAGTTTATTTTTTTAAATGCTTTTGTAAGTGTAATTTTGGGGGTCTAAAAGGACTAGTCTATTTTACAACATTTCTTAAGGAGATAAATTCGTTTGGTAATGGCACTTGAACAGCATTCTGGAATGAAAAAATATCGTAAACCGGGGTACCACTGTACCTTGAAACTGAGCGCAAAGTAGCGAAAATGTTCGATTTTTGCCGAGGTTCAAGAGTAAACAAATCACGCCATGCGTCCAATACACATCAACTGGGTAGTCTAATATTCTTGCACAAGTGTGCTGATATTATTTATACCATTTTCACAATGATGCAGTTGTATACATAACAGTAAATCTTCTATTTTTTGAGAGAATAATAATTCAAAATGGAAAGCAAAAGTAATGTAAAAGGGGCCTGGAGACATGACTAATGAACAGATAAAATGTTATTTGAGTGCCAGGAATGTCTGTCTCGTTTATTCTGGACCCTATTTTGAAATTGGCATGTTTTGAAATTTTTGTGAAATTGGCCAAATTGCCAATTTCTGACCACCTTATTGGGTAGTTGAAATCGGTAAATTTGCGGTTTCTTGTACTCAATTGATAGAACAAATGGAATTCTAGCAAAATACAGTGGAACCCTGGTTAACGAAACCCCGGAAATCGTCCAATTATGTAAGTATAATATTGTAAGTGCTTGTGGAAGTTTATTTTTGGGGGTCTGAAATAGACTAACCTAAATGACATTTTTTCTTAAGGAAGTAAATTCGTTCGGTAATGGCACTTGAGCAGGCTTTTGCAATGAATTTTTTTTGTTAACCGGGGTTCCACTGTAGCTATAATTTTAGTAGACTGAATTATTGGAATTTGCCGAAAATAGGGCTCAAAGTGGGCGAAATCGCCGATGCGTAAATTTCATTGACACCTCTAACTTCGCAAGAGCATAATTCCATTAGTTTTCCATCAAATTTCATGATTTTGGTGGTGTTATGATCGGAAAAAGATTCTCTATCATTTCATAAGAAAAAAAAATTTTTTTTTTTTTTCCAAAAAATTTGCGACCCTGAGAACGAGTTTGGGAGAGGGCCCTGCGACCCTGAAAGGGTTAATGATGAAGTAAAAAGCAGGAGCCAAGGAAGGGACAAAGTAGAAAAGTCATCATTATTGATAAATATCGGACCAGGAAGTGATAAAAGACAGCAAGAGTTCTGCTGACAACACACAAAGCAATCTGCAGAGAAAGAAAATGGGAGGAAGTAAGATGAGAAGGCTGTTGGTAGGTCAGGAAGAAGATGGGAGGAGGAACATGAGATTATATTGATCACTGAGTGTATGAGATGAGAGAAGAATTAGAGATGTAAAATTTTTGAAGGATTGGGAAGTACTTAAGGAGCAAACAACATCCTATTAACCCTTTCAGGGTTATTGACGTACTAGTACGGCTTACGCACTGGGGTTATTGACGTACTGGTACGCATAAATTCTAGCACCTTCAAATCAAGGGGAGAGAGCTGGTAAGCCTGCATGTGTTAGAATGGGTCTATGTGGTAAGTGTGCGCAGTAGGAAAAAAATCTATGCACCTGCATTGCATTGTGGGAGTGGTAATTCAGTGAGCCTTTGTCACCAAGCCATGTGGTAAGGAATACCTAACTCCAGCAGTGTGAGTCGTAGGGAAGGCAGTGGGAGAGTGGGGAAGGCAGTGGGGAGTAGGGAAGGCAGTGGGGGAGTAGGGAAGGCAGTGGGGGAAGTGGGGAAGACAGTGGAGTGGGTGGGGAAGACAGTGGGGAAGACAGTGGGGGAGTGGGGAAGACAGTGGGGGGTGGGGAAGACAGTGGGGTGGGTGGGGAAGACAGTGGGAGAGTGAGAAAGACAGTAGGGGGAGTGGGGAAGACAGTTGGGGAAGTGGGGAAGGCAGTGGGGGGAGTGGGGAAGGCAATGGGTGGAGTGGGGGGAAGACAGTGGGGTGGGTGGGGAAGACAGTGGGGTGGGTGGGGAAGACAGTTGTGGTGGGTGGGGAAGACAGTGGAGGGAAGGCTGGCTGGCAGGCAGGCAGGCTGGCTGGCTGGCCGGCTGGCCAGCTGGCTGACCAGCTAGCTAGCTGGCTCTGTAACATATGTACACAAATACAGTGTAAATAACCTAGGATAAATATGTAGTGTAAATAAAATAGGATAAATACGTAGTGTAAATTACCTAGGATAATCCAAAAAAATCCAGTCTGAAAAATAATATATCAGGACTCAGATGTGGCAGTGTTGGTTCAATAGTGACTGTCTCTGAGACAGAGAGAGACAGAAAGAGAGACAAACAGACAGGCAGATAAAACAGTGAAAACAAATAAAGGGAAGGCAATGTACACTCATTTGTCAAATGTCATTACTCTGATAAGAGGAGGCTAACCTGTCACCCTTGGCTGGCTGGCAGGGAGACAGGGAGGGAAGCAGGGAGGGCGGAGGGAGGCAGGGAGAGCGGCAGGGAGGGAGGGAGGCAGGGAGAGCGGAAGGGAGGGAGGGAGGCAGGGAGGGCGGAAAGGAGGGAGGGAGGCAGGGAGGGCGGAAGGGAGGGAGGGAGGCAGGGAGGGCGGAAAGGAGGGAGGGAGGCAGGGAGGGCGGAAGGGAGGGAGGGAGGCAGGGAGGGCGGAAAGGAGGGAGGGAGGCAGGGCGGCAGGGAGGCAGGCAGGCAAGGCAGGGTACCCACATCAAATGTCAAAACTAATTAGTTTAGCTGATAATAATAAGATAAGAGGACCCTCACCCCTCATCAATGTCACTTGTAATTAGATTACTGATAAGACTGACACACCATCATGCTTCAACAACAATAATAATAATAATAATAATAATAATAATAATTATTATTATTATTATTATTATTATTGTATTTTCCCTGCCAGTCAGTCAGCCAGCAAGCCAGCCGGCTGGCCATCCATGCAACCAGCTGTTCAGCCAGCCAGCCAGCTGTTCAGTCAGCCAGCTGGTCAGCTAGCCAGCTGGTCAGGTAGCCAGCCAGCCGGCTGCTCAGCCAGCAAGCCAGCCAGCCGGCTGGCCATCCATCCAGCCAGCCGGCTGGCCATCCATCCATCCAGCCAGCCAGCTAGCCAGCCAGCCAGCCAACTAGTCAGCTAGCTAGCCAGCAAGCCAGACAGCCAGCCAACTGGTCAGCTAGCCAGCCAGTTAGCCAGCCAACTGGTCAGCCAGCCAGCCTGCTAGCTGGTCAGCCAGCCAGTCAGCTGGCCATCAATCCAGCCAGCTGTTCAGCCAGCCAGACAACCAGTTGGTCAGGTAGCCAGCCAGCCAATTGGTCAGCTAGCCAGCCAGCCAGCCAACTGGTCAGCTAGCCAGCCAGCCAGCCAACTTGGTCAGCAAGCCAGCCACTCAGCTGGCCATCCATCCAGCCAGCTGGTCAGCTAGCCAGCCAGCTGGTCAGCTAGCCAGCCAGCTGGTCAGCTAGCCAGCCAGCTGGTCAGCTAGCCAGCCAGCTGGTCAGCTAGCCAGACAGCTGGTCAGCCAGTCAGCCAGCAGTTATTGTGTAGTATAAAAGGAGTGTATATATACAAAATATGATTTATATTGGTCTCACAGGACATAAAAGTTACTTGACAAAATAAAATGTTAAAAAATAAAAGAAAAAAGTATAAAAAAAATAAATAAACTATTACCGGGTGACAGGCAGTCCGCGATGTTGCCGTAAGCGGTTCCATTTTGGTCAACTTCAATCCTCTATATCTCCGTAAGTATTGATCGCAAAAATGTATTTTTTAGCCTATTAGATTTAGAAAAAAAAAAACTATCACTTCATAAGAAAAAATAATTTTTTTTTTTTTTTGAAATTCATGGACCCTGAGAACGAGATTCGGAGACCCCCCTTGGACCCTGAAAGGGTTAAATAGCTTCTGGTTTCGAGTAGCTTGAAATGAGATCTTGATAGAAAGGGTTCTTGAGGAGTAAGAGGTATCACTGTGTATACTTGGATTGAGGAAATGCAAATGGAGAGGAAGCAATTGAGGAGCACGTAAAAAGTTGTCACTTATTGGAAAGAAAAGCAGAGAGGGTGGGAATGCTCAGTTTTCAGAAATCCCAAGGCTCACCATCTACTGGCAAGCCCAACTCAAGGTCTATCCTCACTTCCCCACAGTAAAAATGCTCCCACACCCTTTTCCCCTCCCTCTCCCATCTACAAACATAAACTTGACCCCTTCCCCAGCCTCACCTCTGACCTCACAAATGAACAACAAATAGAAAGCCAGGGCATAACAGACCAGAGCATAATAAAAAAGCAGTCTCAGACACACTCACATATTGACTGAATAACCTCTGCAGTGAATGCTCATTTTGGCAAATCTAAGACCAGCTTTCAGGAATTTCAACGAAGTCATTTGTGACCCTATATACAACACGTAAGGTCCATCATGATGTATGCAGCACCAGCATGGAACCCTCATCTGATAAAGCATGCTAAGAAAGAGCAGAGGTATACAATGAGACTAGTCCCAGAGGTAAGGGGAATGAGGAACAAAGAGATGCTGAAGGAACTGAACCTGATGACATTATAGGATAAAGAAACCAGAGGAAACATGATAGTGACATTCAAAATATTCAGGATAACTTGATAGGTTGAACAAGGATAGACTGTTAAAGAGGCATGAAACATATACATGAGAGTACTGTTGAAATTAATGATAGAAGAGTCGCAGGGAGGTCAGGAAGTATCTCTTCAGTCTGGGGTTAGTCACCAAATGGAATGACGGATAAAGAAGTAGTGGAGGCAGGGCCCATGAGGTTTAAGAGGTAGTAAAGCCAGCAAGTTGCAGAGTAAAGAAAGAGGTAGGGCCAAGAGCTGAGACTTTACCCTTGCAACCACCAGTAGGTGAGTACACATAGGCGAGTACACATACACGTATACACACTGCACACACTTTGCACATTAATGAGAGCGTATTCCTTTCTTTGTCTTGTAGCAAGTAAATGAGAGTTTGCGTCATTTTACTACATCCTGATTTGTTATGCTTGTCTAGTAATTTTGTGTGCTGAGTTCTTGTTTGAGTTATGTGTTATGTTTTGTAGTTCTGTAGTTATTATATTTCGTAGGTTCCTGTAGTAATTTTGTGTATTCTTGTAGAAGTTATTTCATGTGTTAGATTCTAGAAGTAGCTAATTTTATTTTTTGGGCTCTTGTAATTACTTTATGTACTAGGTTATTTATTTGTTCATGTAGTACATTAGTTTTTTATAGTAATTTTTAATATAGATTTGCAGTCTATATTTGTAAGCAACATCTTTTACTGAAGGAGGGGTGTTAATGTTGCAGTTTTATAACTGTAGTGTAAAGCACCCCTCTGGCAAGACAGTGATGAAGTGAATGATGATGAAAGTTTTTCTTTTTTGGGCCACCCTGCCTTGGATTCCCTTGATCTGTAGTGTATGTATATAGTATATATATACTGTATCTGCTAAATTGTCATCAGTAATAAGATTTTTATTTTTATTAACACATCGGCCGATTCCCACCAAGGCAGGGTGGCCCGAAAAAGAAAAACTTTCATCATCATTCACTCCATCACTGTCTTGCCAGAAGGGTGCTTTACACTACAGTTATAAAACTGCAACATTAACACCCCTCCTTCAGAGTGCCGGCACTGTACTTCCCATCTCCAGAACTCAAGTCAATCCCTTCATAAATGTTACTTTGCTCACACTCCAACAGCACGTCAAGTATTAAAAACCATATGCCTCTATTCACTCCTATCAAATACGCTCACACATGCTTGCTGGAAGTCCAAGCCCCTCGCACACAAAACTTCCTTTACCCCCTCCCTCCAACCTTTCCTAGGCCGACCCCTACCCCGCCTTCCCTCCACTACAGATTTATACACTCTCGAAGTCACTCTGTCTCGTTCCATTCTCTCTACATGTCCAAACCACCTCAACAACCCCTCCTCAGCTCTCTGGACAATCGTTTTGGTAATCCCGCACCTCCTCCTAATTTCCAAACTCCGAATTCTCTGCATTATATTCACACCACACATTGACCTCAGACATGACATCTCCACTGCCTCCAGCCTTCTCCTCGTTGCAACATTCATCACCCATGCTTCACACCCATATAAGAGCATTGGTATAACTATACTCTCATACATTCCCTCTTTACTTCCATGGACAAGGTTCTTTGTCTCCACAGACTCCGAAGTGCTCCACTCACCCTTTTCCCCTCATCAATTCTATGATTCACCTCATCCTTCATAGACCCATCCGCCGACAAGATATTTTCCATTTTTTATTTCATATATTGTTCTTTTTTAGTTTTTCCACTTATTCTTTTAACATGCCATCTGTATTTGTTTACTTTGTTTCTTCAGTTGTAATTATCAGGGGTGTCTTATCCATGACAGTCAGATGTTTAGAAACAGTTGATATTATATTTTTCCTTAGACTCCAAATTCTAATGGTTAAACTTTAAGGAAATTGTTTATTGTCATACCCTATTTTAATTTTGATGATAAAATGGCTTGAATGAGAATTTTGAGAGCTGGGCATCCTCCAACAGGGAGTGCAGGTCAACACCGGGAAGAAGAAACGCTGGAGATCAAGTATTTGCAATACATTCCCGATGAATTATAAATTTCTCCCCAACGTATGGTGTGGTGGAGTCAAGAAATTTGAGTGCAAGTACTGTAACTATTTCAGCACCACTTCTACAAATCTATTGAACCACACAAGAACTCATACCGGAGAGAAGCCTTTTGCTTGTGCTCACTGTCCTTACCGTTCAGCTCAGAAGGGAAACTTAAAGACTCACATAAATAGACACCATTCTGAAGATACTAAGGAAAGTCTAAAGTGAACAGATATTGCAATACATTTGGATCTTATTATCTTATGAAGATAATGTCTTGTCTAGCTAAGTTCATATAGCATTTCCATGTCTTGTATAATGCTTCACACATCAATCTTTCTTCATAAGTTTTATCTTGAATTGAAGTATTTTCCAGGTTATTGTACTTAATATTTCTCTCTCCATATTATTTGTTTGCAATAATTTCTTTAGAGTAAAAATTCTTAACCGCTAGCTAGTTTTTCTTTATGATAAGTAAACCCTAACTGTGCATTAATAGTTTTAAAAATCACTTGTATACTTCCACTTTTGGTGTGGTTTTCAGTACCATACTTACTTTTTAAATGTTCTTCCTTTAATGTTTCTTTCACTGCACTGTTGTTTATAGTTTTTTTTTGTGGTCATTCATGGGTTCCTTTCATCTTTTAAGAAAGTTAATCACTGGTTATATGTTTATTTTTTAAGTATCTTAACTTTGTACATGTATATATCAAATTACATAGAGCCCACTTATTTTCTTATAACCTTGAAAATATTTTGGCATTACTTAGAAATGGGTACGTATTGGAATAACCCTATTACAAAGTAAGGGATATTGCAAATGTTTTTGATCTGATAAGAGACCTTTTTATAGATGCATGAAGAGAGTCTTTAACTAGACTGGAAATATTTTCAATTTCTTTTGCCTTACAATGTGGGCTATTATAGTAGTTTGTTTTGTACAGTTAGTGTATGGTTCACTCAATAACATATGTATGTATACTGCTGTGGTTCAGACAAGTGCACACCCAAAGCATTAATTCATATGTCCTTTTCAAAATCTTACCTACGTATAATAAATCCTTAGCAAACCAGTGATCAGTTGTTTGGAATTATCAGCTGTCTAGAAAATGTGACAAAAATTATCATAATCAGTAATTAGGAAAATTATCAATTGTTTAGACTTGCTGACACCCTTCAAACAACTTGACTCTTGTGTCAGCTTTTGTATGTTGTACTTTGCAAGTGACGACAAGCATCATTACTTTTAAAGCAGCTGTATGCTATTTAAATACTGTTTTCTATACGTATTGTGTGCTGTAATGTTACTATGTATATACGTATATAACATATATTAGTGATGATCAGTAGTGTGAAATGATAGGTAACCCAAACATAGCTTAATCCCAAGCACTCTACATACTTTACTTATGCTTAGCTGTATTTAAAAACATTAATATTCTGTACATTATTTGATTTTAATTTTAAATTATGAAAATTATGTATATTGCACTGAAAATGCAAATGCAGTGTCTTAACCCTTTCACTGTTTCCTACGGAGATCTATGTCAGTGTTACTCATGTAGATCTACGTTTTAACCCTTTAACCCATTAACTGTCCAAACGTATATACATATACGTTTTTACCGCTAGCGCTCCGACCTTGATTTTCCCCATAAGAAAGCATGTAAAAAAAAAACGTATATACAGTGGACCCCAGAGTTTCGTAAAACTTCACTCCTGAAGTCTGCTCAAGTGCCATTACCGACGAATTTACTCCCTTAAGGAAAAATTTCACGTAGGTTAGTCTATTTCAGACCCCAAAATACACTTCCACAAGAACTTACAAAATTATACTTACATAATTGCACGATTTCCGGGGTATTCGTTAACCGAGGGTCCACTGTATCGTTCGGAGCGCTAGCGGTAAAAACGTATATATACGTTTGGACAGTTAATGGGTTAAAGGTCTAGACCCCTGATCTGAGATTTGTCCACAGGGTCCAAGAATTTAAAAAAAAAAAAATCTTATGAAATGGTAGAGAATGTTTTTCTGAATGTAATAAAACAAAAAGTACAAAATTTTATGGAAAATTGACAAAATTACACTCGCAAATTTTGCTGCGTCAGCAATATTTATGCATCAAGTGATTTTGCCCACTTTGAGTCCTATTTTACGCCAATTACATTGGTCCAGTCAACCAAATTCATAGCTATTTTGCTAGTATGTCTTCCATTTTAGAAATTGAGCACAAGAATCCTCCCATTCAACTATTTCAGTTACCCAATAAAGTGATCAGAAATTGGTAATTTTTCCGATTTCTCACAAATTTGAAAATATTTGAATTTCAAAATAGGGTTCAGAATAAACAATGCAGGCATTCCTGGCACTAAAATAACATTTCCTTTGTTCATTAGTTATGTTTCCAGGCTTTACACATGAATTCCATTTTTTTTTTATTCACACAAAGAATTTTTATTCACACAAATGATTTACTGTTACCAATATTGTAATATGTAATTGAATAAATAATATCAGTGCCTTTGTAAACACTTATTAGACCCACCATTTGACGTGTATTGGACATGTGATGTGATTTGTTTACTCTTGAACATCGGCAAAAATCGAACATTTCCCTACTTTGAGCTCAATTTGAAGCTATTTTCAGTCCTAAACCCACTCAAAATCATCTCTATTTCTGTAATATATCTTCCATTCTATCAAATGAAACCAAGAAACCATTAATACGACCACAAAAACAAAATACACCAGAAAGTCACTTTTAAACCAAAAAAACGGTCACATTTTTTTTTCTCATTCACTGCGTGCTGCAGAATTTTTTTATACGGTGCACACTTACCACATAGACCCATTCTCTCATATCTAGGCCCAAATTTTCTGCTTACAACTTATCTGAGAGCTGAGCTCACGCTTTAGAACAATGGCACGGACCCAGGCTTCAACCCTTAGAACAGTGCCATGGACCCTCAAGTGGTTAAGCATAGTGGCCTCAAATATGCTGTGAGTGGTAAATTTTTGCATAGACATGAGAGAATGTCTCTGTGTAGTGAATATGCACAGTATAAAAAAAATTCTGCCCCGTGAAGTGCATGATGAGAAAAGTAAACCTCTGACCCTATGTTTGGTTTGAAATAGTAAATTTGAGGTTTTCTGTAGTTTAATTGGCTGTTTCTTTATATCAGTTGATAGAATGGATGATATATTAGTGAAATTGAAATGATTTTATTCAGACTGGAAATAGCTTGAATTAGGGCTCAAATTGACAGAAATATTGATTTTTGCCAGTTTTCCTAAGGAAAGGTAGGGACCTTTCCCTCCTTGCACCCTGGTCTGTTTTATGGGGTTTTACTAGGTCTGCTTCAATTATTGGGATGAACTAAGCCACAACCAATCATGTTAAGTCTATCTTCTTGGCTGCTTACTTTGGGCAGTAGAATGGTAGCGTAGGTGCAGAGATACGGCCGATGACTAGACTCAGTTTATTAATGGCAAGGTGTAGGTATACACGGGGACAGAGCGTGAGGGGACCGGGAGCCAGCAAGGGTAGATGCTGGTTCAGTGAGGTAGGCCGTCTAAGTGAGAGAGAAGCATGGCTGACCAGCCCGACCTTGATAGGCCTATAGAGGGCAGCACCATAGTGCCGCGCAGTTTGAAACAGCCTCTGGGTAGGCTGTTTACATCCGCTCGGCCACCTACCGCGTGTCGTCTCGACACGACAATACTGGCGGGCACGAAGGTGTAAACAAGCAAGCAAGGTTACCCAGGGGAAACTGGCTTCCGGTCACCTGACATTTACAACAGGAAATTGCCGGTGCAGGGCGAAAAAAAACTCTCCCCCTACGTGAGTCGGGAAGAGATCGGCCTGCCCGTACAGCTGGACAGAGGACAGAACAAGCCAATGCTGACACAGGAACTAGAGTCTTCTATATACAGGTTGTCCACAGGGCCAGACGTCAACTTGACTGCACATCCATGAGCGCTGTACCATCCTCACATCTGCAAACAATGACTGACAGTAGCATTTCCTAAGGTGTGACATTTAACTCAAAAGGGCGATATTGCCCTTGCCTTTATACAGGCTTTACAAGACACACTGGGTGCACATACTCACAATAACATTATTTCCATGGAATTCATTATACTAGGTACCCTCTAAGAATAAATTTACATATTTACATGGTGTTGTCCACCCTGACTCCATTATTTACTAACTATACAATGTGTGCGCATTAATCCCCATTTCTGCAAGCAAACAATTAGCATAGCTAGCGTAGGAGTCGGACAAGTCAGTAGGTAAATATGTAAAATTTATTCTTAGAGGGTACCCGTAGTATAATGAATTCCATGGAAATAATGTTATTGTGAGTATGTGCACCCAGTGTGTCTTGTAAAGCCTGTATAAAGGCAAGGGCAATATGCCCTTTGAGTTAAATGTCACACCTAGAAATGCTACTTCAGTCATTGTTTGCAGATGTGAGGATGGTACAGGCTCATGGATGTGCAGTCAGTTGACGTCTGGCCCTGTGGACAACCTGTATATAGAAGACTCTAGTTCCTGTGTCAGCATTGGCTTGTTCTGTCCTCTGTCCAGCTGTACGGGCAGGCCGATTTTCTCTAGAGGAGACCGTACCCTGTTACGTCGCAGCTCAGCCACAGCTGTCTCCCGTGTTGCAGTATGTATCCAGACGCAGGAAGGCGTGCAGTGCTGCATCGACGCTCACTGTCTTACACCACGAAGCACACCGTTTTTTTCTTCCCTCTCTGGAGGAAGTTTTTTTTTCCATGTCCATATGTTTATGTATATATGTTTTTTCTTTCATGTTCTGTGACCTGTTCTTGCGAGAGAGAGACCCGAGTTTTTTTTAATGCCATTCATGGTCGGGACGACCATGGGTAGTGACCGAGCGATGTAGACAGCCTGACTGTCTGCATAGACAGCCATGCTGTCTGCCAGCTGAGTTCATATTTCGTGCCATGCTAGTTCCCATGGTTTCCGCCAGAGGGCAAGCCTGTAGGCATACCCATGTGAGTCTGCCTCACCCCTGCCTCTCCCTCACTTGGCGCCCAAACTTCAGTCAGTCAACAGGCCTAACTCGTCTCTCCCTCTCGCAAGGCATGGCCCTTGGCCATGGCCACAGACACGCAGCCTGTTACCCGCACCTTTATTACAAATAAAGTAAGAAGCCTCCGAAGCCTTATCATTTACAACCACGCCTCCAAAACACCAAATAACACGTCGTTATAATCATTCTTGGTTTTATTTTATTATCCGAGAAATATGGTAAAGCTTCAATTTTTTTGTGATGATGGATTCAAAATGGAAAGCAAGTGTTATATATGAGAGGTCTTGGGACATGATTAATGAACAGAGGTAAGATTGCTTTAGTGACTGGAATGTCTACAGTGTTTATTTTGGATTTTTTTTAATTTTGTGTAAAATTGACCAAATTACAGACTTTTGTTTACATTGTAGTGTGGTTTTGAAAGTTGAATGGGCAGTTTCTTGTGCTCAGTTGATAGAATAGAAGGCATACTGGGAAAATTGCTAGGAATTAGGTGGAATTGAGCATTGTAAATGGCTGAAAATAAGGCTCAAAATGGGTGAAATTGCTGTAGTGTAAATTTTGCCTAGACTGTCAACTTTGTGGCTGCGTAATTTTGTTAGTTTTCCATCAGATTTCACATTTTTGTTGTCATTACCTTCAGAATAAAATTCTTGACCATTTCTGAAGATGATTTTTTTAAATTGCAACATTGTCAACACTTTTTATTTTGGGGGTTGCAACAATGACAGGGTTAGTGAACACACAGTCCAGGTTCAGTTACCATTACAGTATTTTATATAATAATACACACCCATAGATATTAGGACTTTTAACATGTAGTATTTAAAGACTATAATGGTAGAGAACTAATAGTAACTTTATATACATACAGTGTATGTGTATCTGGGCCACAGTGCATAAGTGACCATCTTGGATTTTTTTATTTTTTATAATTTTTGGCAGATTATAAAAGTTCAAGCTCTACTCTTGTTGGATAAAATGTGGTGATACCTACATAAGGGATAAATGGTATACAGTAGGACCCCCATTTCCACAGGATATATGTTCCTATGACCTGCCATGGATACCGATACTGTGGATAGTAGCAAACCCTATATATAAATCTTATACATACCTATGATAAAGTTTAAGTGTTAAATTATGCAGAATAAGTGGATAATTATCACTTTTTCACTGATGGAAAGTGTCACTGTAAGCTCAGTGAGAGTTCATAGGGTATAACCGTTTCTGCTCACGTGACCATCCGATGCAACCGTTAGCCCAATGTCAAAGGTCACCCATGTCAAAGGTCAATACTTTGAACGCTATGAGCCCTGCTCGGGGCAGTGCCTCAGTTACCATCCAGACACCGTGTATAGAAGAACCAGGCCTGCGGATTCTGAGATTCCACCCTGTCTAATATACCAAGTTACCATCCCAAACTCGTCTGTTCATTACCCAATCTATGAAAGAACCTCCACGCAACAGAAGCACTTCACGGCTTCTCTTAGGCTTTGAAGAACTGCCAGATTTTCTACTTTTGTGCTTTGGGGCCATTATTATGCAAAATTAGGAAGTATTTTTGGGCCACAGTAAACCATGGATAACTGAAACAGCAGATACCGAATCAGTAGATACAGAGGTTCTACTGTATTTAATTTTTCTTTAAAGTAAAAAGTACATGGTATTTTGACCTTAGTGCCATCAAATTATGGTATGCAGTATTTCCTGTAATTTTTCCACCTGTATATAATGGCAGTAATGTGTGCTACAGGTATACAAACAGTCTTCAGTATATAGCATTTATGTAGTTACACTAATTACCATTGCCCATAGGAATGTAAGAAGCAGAAGGCACTTTGCAAGAAGATAAGCAAAATATAAGCAAACTAACAGCTTGACAAAGGTCACCACTACTGAGAATATTCCTGAATATTTAGTGCATGGCACTTGATTGGCTGTTGTATGCCATGGCACACAGCTTAGGGGAAACATTGATAGTATGGGACTACTATAGGATCACAAAATCATAAGAGGCATGTGTTTACCAAGAGAGCTGTTCAGTCGACCACCATGCTCAACTCAACTTGCTGAGCTTCGTCTCGGATAATCACCACCTGTGACATATTTGCTAGCGGCTAATCACAGTAACACTGATTGCCAAATGATTTCACTTGTTCATGATTGCTTTCTTAATGATTTCATTTTGATTTATTTCATAAGTGAATATATTATAATTTTCTGTGTGGACAAGGTGACATATGAGGGAGAGTAGAAGAAAATATTAATTATGGTAAAGCACCATCAGGGTGAGGCATGCACTAGCTGTAACATGAAGAATAAAGTTGTTCCCACAAGTAAATTGGTGAATAGCGTTACAGTACAGGAGGGTCCCATTTATGCAGCAGGTTAGTTTCAAATGCATTAAATGAGCAATAGAGTTAAGTCTAAAAAAATGCATATACAGTACACATTACTTATAGCGAGTGGTGAAAATATTGTAGGAAGTCTGAATAAATAAAGAATGGGTATAATTGAAAACCGTTGCATTATCGAAACGCTGTAGAGTGAGGCCTGCCTGTAAATATTTAGAAAGTCTTTTTTGTTTTTTAGTGAAATCAAGGAATCTTTTTTGTGTGTGTGTTAATTCAACTTTACTCTGCAATTTACATTCTCAGAGCTAAAAATGTTCTAAAAGTTTTCATTTTTTTTTTTTTTAACTCTTGGCGCTTCATACTTATTGCTCGTTTTTTCTCATTTTTATGTATGGATGGGCTTGGTTGAGGAGTTAGGGGCATCTGTAAAACAATGAACTTAGGGGAATCTGTAGGACAGTGTACTTAGGGGCATCTAAGACAATGGACACAGGGGCATCTGTAAGACAGTGGACTCAAGGGCATCTGTTAAGACAATGAACCTAGGGGCATCTGTAAGACAGTGAACTCAAGGGCATCTGTTAAGACAATGAACTTAGGGGAATCTGTAAGACAATGAACTTAGGGGCATCTGTAGGTCAGTGTACTTAGGGGCATCTAAAATGACCTAGGGCATCTGTAAGACAGTGGACTCAAGGGCATCTGTTAAGACAATGAACCTAGGGGCATCTGTAAGACAGTGGACTCAAGGGCATCTGTTAAGACAATGGACACAGGGGCATCTGTAAGACAGTGGACTCAAGGGCATCTGTTAAGACAATGAACTTAGGGGCATCTGTAAGACAATAGATTCAGGGGCATCTGTAAGACAGTGGACTCAGGGGCATCTGTAAGACAATGTACATGGGCAACTATCTGTAAAACAATGGAGTTAGGGTAGCTGTAAGATGGTGGAGTTTAAGGGTAGCTGTAAGATGATGGAGTTTAAGGGTAGCTGTAAGACTATGAGTTATTTTCTCCAGGCTTATTTAGCTTTTTCTGTACCTCTCTTGTACATATAATTTTGTTTGGAAAGTAAATTGTATCATAGTAATTACAGTGTGGATAATTTTATATTAATGTATGGTGTAGCCATTTTCAGTTACAGTAGGGCCCCGCTTTACGGCGTTTTGCCTTACGGCATTCCGCTAATATGGCAATTTCATATTATGAATAAAACTTTCTATACGGCAAGCGGTCTTTCAAATACGGCGTGCCACCCGGTTTGTTTACATTCTCCGTGAGCACATCTCTCTATTATGTAATAATAATTACATAAGCACATTAAATGTCTTATTTTATGTCAATATAGACATTTTCATTAATCCATCTATGATATTTTCTTCAAAATTATATAAGGAGGGAAAACATTACGTAATACTAATAATAATCACTCTCGGGCACATTAAATGTCTTATTTTATGTTAACCCTTAAACTGTCCAAACGTAGATCTACATTCACTCGCGTAGCGCTCCAAACATAGATCTGCTTTGTTTTTTTTTACATTTGAAGGCATGTAAAATAAGATGTAGATCTACGTTCGGAGTGCTACGCGAGTAAACGTAGATCTACGTTTGGACAGTTTAAGGGTTAATATAGACATTTTCATTAATCCATCTATGATATTTTCTTAAAAATTATATAAGAAACACGTTACATAAAATATAAACATTTCATGTTTATATACTATGGAGGTGTGGTAGCCAGGCGGAGGGAAAACATTACGTCACTCCCCTTAATACATAACGCTTTTAGTATTTACAATTCTCGGCATGAATTATTCATTACTTCTCCCTTTGTTTATGATGGCATCTAAAGGTTGTTGATAGAAACGATTAAACTTAGTGAACATGGTACGTATGTCGATGGTAATAATATGACCCTGGGCCATATTAAATATCGTGTAGCTATGTAGGTATGTAGTAGGGATGTATCGGATGTGAAATATTTAGATATCCGGTATGCGGATGTTTATATGGATGTCTTACTTACTCATTTACGAATGCAGATGCGGATGTAAGAAATTGTGCGGATGTTCCGTGGATTTCGGATGCAGATGTATATGCGGATACCTGTTTGCTGTGAAATACGGATGTAAGAAATTGTGCGGATGTTCCGCAGATGCGGATGCGAATATCCGATACATCACTAGTATGTAGCCCAGGCGGACTACATACCTATATTATTATTATAACTGATAATTATACTTATGTATACTTGTACCTAAGTAAAGTTACTGTGCTGGCATGCAGGTACACATTAAAATCACTAAGAGTGTCTTATTAGTCTTGAAGATGCCATATTAATAATAATAACACAATAATAATCATTCTGAGGCTCATTAATATATAAAATGTTATAGACATTTTGCTTAATCCATCTAAATACACCCCACAGTAGAATAAATTAACATAAATATGAGATGTGGTAGCCCGGCGACTTGTAGGACTTGTGGTAGCCAGACAACTTGTAGAACTTGTGGTAGCCAGGCGACTTGTAGGACTTGTGGTAGCCAGGCGACTTGTAGTCCACCATCAGAGAAAACGTGTACATTAAAATATTACTGGGGGTAACTAGAAAATTATTCCTTTTGTATGCCTTCACTCAGGGCGGCATTTCTTCTAAAAATGGTGTTACATGAGAATAGGAGTGTTTCTCTTTATTTATTCTACTGTATGAACGTGGAGACAACTTGTACACTATGTAAAGTGACGAAAACCAGACGCGTTCGCCTGGTTTGTTTACATTACTTGTGGGTGGGGTGGGGTGGGGAGGGCTGCCCTCGCTGGCTACCCATACTTCCCAAACCTGACTTCCTACAAGTAAGACTCACCTCTCACCCTACATTAAGACTACAGATATTTTAAGGTAATTAATGAATAGACTGTATGTGTATTTTATCGCTCTGGGGAGCTTTAATTAAATGTCGTAGTATATTACATGTGGGTGGGGTGGGGTGGGTGTTGTGGGCTGACCTGGCTGGCTACCATACATCCCAAACCTGACTTCCTACAAATAAAACTCACCTCTCACCCTACATTAAGACTACAAATATTTTAAGGTAAGTAATGGGTGTACTGTGTGTGTATTTTACTTTTTATTGTTTTTAATGCCTAGTTCTATTGCTAACGTAATATATGTTATTGTAAACTTATTATCTGACATTTATATGCATTTTTAAATGGAAAAAATGGCGTTCTGCTTTCTGACGATGTCTGCTTTCCGGCAGTAGCCTGGAACCTAACCTGCCCTATAAGTGGGGCCCTACTGTATATTTTAGGTCTACCAGATTTACATTTATGTAACTGTGGGAACTTCACTACTGGTATGCTTTCATTTGTTGATGTATTTTTATTATGATTATGATGATGTGTATTTATTATGATGTACAGTGGACCCCCGAGTAACGAACACCCCGGAAATTGTACAATTATGTAAGTATAATATTGTAAGTGCTTGTGGAAGTGTATTTTTGGGGGTCTGAAATAGACTAACCTACGTGACATTATTCCTTAAGGGAGTAAATTCGTTCGGTAATGGCACTTGAGCAGGCTTCTGGAATGAAGTTTTTACGTTACTCGGAGGTCCACTGTATTTTTATTATGAATGATTGAAACATATAGGATAGCATGGGCAAACTTATCATTTGAACTAGTATAATAAAGTAACTTAAAATACTATTTATGCATGTGCAAATGAAAATAAAATACAGTACAGTATACAGTGGTACCTCGACTTACGATGGTCCCCAAACTCACCCTTTTATGTAAGTTTATTTTTTTAAATGCTTTTGTAAGTGTAATTTTGGGGGTCTAAAAGGACTAGTCTATTTTACAACATTTCTTAAGGAGATAAATTCGTTTGGTAATGCCACTTGAACAGCATTCTGGAATGAAAAAATATCGTAAGTCGAGGTACCACTGTATATTGTTTTTATTATTTTGGTTTGTAATGATTCCAACATGCACAGCATTTTAATACACTTTTCGAGAGTTCAGATGTTGAAGTTCACCCTTACTGTCTTTAGCCCCTCAGTTTTTCCCAAAGACTATTTTGACAGGATAAATTAAACATGGAGGTCCCAGTGTATAGCTTTATTTTCAACTATACCATACCAAGCCATTCTGAGAGAGGAAAATAATGTAAAAATTGAACTCTGCTTATTATTTTTTTGAGGAATAAACTACTTAATACTTCCACAGTAGAAATGTGTTGCAGTATATTTATAGTTTTATTTTAATATGTAAACTAATGCTATTAACCCTTTGACTGTTTTGGTTGTAGTATATATACGTCTTACGAGC
Source organism: Cherax destructor (assembly GCA_009830355.1). Classification (NCBI taxonomy): domain Eukaryota; kingdom Metazoa; phylum Arthropoda; class Malacostraca; order Decapoda; family Parastacidae; genus Cherax; species Cherax destructor. The sequence continues at coordinate 80,306 of WNWK01005938.1, forward strand.
CAATGTTTTTGACGTATATATACTCCAAAATTCTAGAGGCTTCAAATGAAGCAGGAGAAAGCTGGTAGGTCCACATGTCTGTGTGGTCAGTGTGCGCAGTATAAAAAAAATCCTGCAGCACGCAGTGCATATTGAGAAAAAAAAAACTCCGACCATGTTCTTGGATTAAAACACCGACTTTGAGGTGTATTTTCGTTTTCTTGGTCTGATTTGATAGAATGGAAGACAGAAATAGGACCTTGAAATTGAGCTCAAAGTAGCGGAAATGTTTGATTTTTGCCGATGTTCATGAGTAAACAAATGACGTCATTGTCCAATAAGTGTCCAACTAGCCATTCTAATATGCAGTCACGAATGGGTTGACATTATTTATACAATTATTACAATAATGCAGTTGTCTGCATAACAGTAAATCTTTTATTTTTTGTGTGAATAAAAATTCAAAATAGAAAGCAAGAGTAATATAAGAGGGGCCTGGAGACGTGACAGAGAAAATGTTATTTTAGTGCCATGAATATCTACATTGTTCATTATGGACCCTATTTTGAAATTGGCATCTTTTTTAATTTGCATGAAATTGTCCAAATTGCCAATTTCTGACCACTTTATTGGGTAGTTGAAATGGGTAAATGGGCGGTTTCTTATACTCAATCGATAGAATAAATGGAGTTCTAAAGAAATAGCTATGAATTTGGTCGACTGGAACAATGGAATTGGTCGAAAATAGGGCTCAAAGTGGGCAAAATCACCGATGCGTAAATATTGCCAAGATCGTTGTTATGGGGTATTATGGACTTGTTATGGGGGCTATGGAACCCAGCATGTATTTTGTAATTAAATAACATATGAATGCCTAATTATATTGAATTAATCAGAGTACGCTTATGAGTTAAAGGCTTGGCCATCCTTAAACTTAAAGCTGAATTACCTGATCTCTCAATATAATAGGTTATATAATAATGCACACATTTATTTAAGTATTAATATTAAGTTGCATGTCTCATTGTAATAACTTAAGATATGTTGAGAGGATGCAAAGTGATGTGGATGTTTTGGGGGGAGGAGCTTAGAGAGATGCTGGCTTCCCACAATCCCTTCCTGGAGAAAACATGGCTGCTAGAGTGAGCTGGAGTTGTTGTTTTGTTGGGTTCATACGGTAAGGAGCTTGCTTTATTGGAACAGCCTCCCCGACATCCACATCATGGGGGGGTAATTTACTGACTTTAGGAATATCCCCAAACAAGGTCGGAAATTCCTGGAGTAACTGAACCAAGTCACAAGCTCCCTGTACGCTGAGTCCCTTCATGTGTGCCAAGGGATTGTGGGAAACCAGCATCTCTCTAAGCTCCTCCCCCTCAAAACATCCACATCACTTTGCATCCTCTCAACATATCTTAAGTTATTACAATGAGACATGCAACTTAATATTAATACTTAAATAAATGTGTGCATTATTTATATAACCTATTATATTGAGAGATCAGGTAATTCAGCTTTTAAGTTTAAGGATGGCCAAGCCTTTTAACTCATAAGCAGTACTCCTGATTAATTCAATATAATTAGGCATTCATATGTTATTTAATTACAACAATACATGCTGGGTTCCATAGCCCCCATAACAAGTCCATAATACCCCATAACAATCGTTAACTTCGCGAGAGCATAATTCCGTAAGTTTTCCATCAAATTTTGTACTTTTGGTGTCATTCCCATCGGGAAAAGATTCTCTATCATTTCATAAGAACAAATATTTTTTTTTTTTAAATTCTTCGACACTGAGAGCAAGTTTGTGAACAGGGGTCTCGACAGTCAAAGGGTTAAGATCCTTATACTGTACTCCTTTTCTTTAAGTTGCATATTCTTTGAGATTGTACTAGTTTACTTAACCCTTTCAGGGTCCAAGGCCATTTTTGGAAGGGGTGCGCCAGTGTCCAAGAATTTAAAAAAGAAATTGCTTATTTTTTCTTATGAAATGGTAGAGAATCTTTTTCTGAAGGTAATAAAACAAAAAGTACGAAATTTGATTGAAAATTGACAAAATTATGCTCTCGTGAATTTTGATGTGCCAGCGATATTTACGCATCGGCAATTTTGCCGAATTTGACTCCCATTTAACCCTTAAACTGTCCACACGTAGATATACGTTCACCTGCGTACTGCCCCGAATATTTTGAAAAAAAAAAATCTTTTTTTTTTTTTTTTTTTTTTTAAATGAAGAGCGTATTTTTATAAATTGGATAGGCTAAAAAAAAAAATTTAGAGCCAGTACTTACCGAGATATAAGCCCGCGAAGTTGGTGCTAAATGATGTGGTGTCGGCAACATGGAGCACTGCCGCTTGCAGAAACAATAAACATTTATCGTTTTTTTTTTTTTTCAATTTTTTTCCATTTTCTGTTGTTTTCATGCTATGATAATGTTTTGATGCAGATCTTTTCATATCATTGCCAATTCTTGTTTAGACACAAATGTTTGGTACTGAATTAGTAATCATACTGTCACTAACACACACGTTCACACTGATAAATGAATTTGTACACCTGGTTCAATCACTTACTATTGTTTACATATATATACAAGGTATTTACAGGTCCCATTTATGTTTCTAGAAGTCCACCACTGTATGATACTCTAAGAAGCATGGATTCATACAGAGTGCCACTCCACATTGCTGACACGTGTATCGTGTGTCTTTTCGCACTTGGGGTCGCTGTTTACTGTAAGCACACACAACACACTTTTTCTGAGAGTACTTCTTCTTTGGAGTAGATGTTAATGGTATCAGGCAGTGACAGTTAGGGATTATTCGGTTGGGCACTTCCCCTTCTGGTTGTGGAGTGACAGGTCGCTGTTGTGGAGTGACAGGTCGCTGTTGTGGGGTTGCAGGTCGCTGTGGAGTGGCAGGTATAGGTGTGGTACCATACTTTCCCGCTATCTGCTTGATGACATTTAGGGTGAATTCCGCATATCGTTGTCGCTTCCCAGTCTTTATTTCGTACATGTTGAAGGCATTGAGCATTGCAATGTCAACAAGGTGGAAAAACACTTTTATATACCACTTGTGACTCCTACGCACACTATTACAATATTGCAATGTTAATTACGAGAGATATGGCAAACCCGATTTCTCGGCCTGTTATTCTAAGGGAATACTTCTCTCATAACCAATATTGCAATACCGTAACAATATAATAAAGGGTTTTTGTCCGGGGTATAAAATAAATACAGAGACAATAGCTTATAAAACATAAAAGCTTGAGTATGATCTTTGGTACAATAGATAAGCGTAATATTTTGTACTATAAGTTAACAATAAGCATTGTTATAATTATACGACTAGACTTTAATGTCACACGACATATAGACAACATACTGGTGTCACACTAGACACAACATACTGGTGTCACACTAGACACAACATACTGGTGTCACACTAGACACAACATACTGGTGTCACACTAGACAACATACTTTAACCGTGTCACACAAAACACAACTCAGTGACAACCCACGTTGTCATGACCCCACCAACAACGTGTCCTATGACACTACCTTTCTTGTCGTCATGACACACTAACATCTCTGTGTCCGCAGACACCCTTGTCTCTGTGTTATGACACTTTCTCACAGTGTCACACAACACTTCTCTGTCACAGGACGCCCTCCGTGTCACCTGGCACACCTTCTCTACCGTGTCACACAAGACACCCTTTTCTCTTTGTCATAACACTCTTTCTTCTCAAACACTTTTCTCTGTGTCATAACGCCATCGCTGTAATTTCCTTTTGAATAGGGTCACAAGACTCAATGACAGTCACATGAGCCATAATGTAATGTGGTGCGTCCATCAAAGCTGGGAAGGAGACTGAGTCAAGTATGGCAAGCTGGATACAATCACTGATGCCATCCACAGCTCAAACCATACTGCAGTAGTGGACCAAGTTCGAATACCACGTTCCTCCCAAGTCGTGGATCATACTACAGGAGAGTAGTAAGGCTAGATACCACGCTGCTTAATCGTTGTGGATCATACTGACTTTATGCCAGGTTCCACCCCCTGACATAAACTATGGTGACGTCACACCGGGCGCTGCAGCCCAGTAATACTGGACGTGCAGTGCCCAAATGGTCCGTCAACCATTCAACCCAATTACCTTGTTCAGGGGTTCGCAACACACACAGTCAACAAAGCCTATCATCATGTCACACTTGTCGACTAGTCGCATATTGTTTGTATAGTCGATGACAACAGCTGGCTTTTCAATAGGTTAATTGTTGAGCCTGCTCAGTCTGTCTGTCTGTACCATCTCGTTTCTGTGGATGGTTGACAGCAATGTCACGTCCCGTTTGTCATGCCATGACAGTGCCATGATGTTATTAGCATGAAACGCCTGCACTACACTTCCTCCAGTGAACTTTGGCATGTGTTTTCTATTTCTTCTCACTGTTCCACATATATCAGTATTGTTCACACATAGGAAATCAGCGAGCATAGGGCTTGTGTACCAGTTGTCAGTAAACAATGTATGACCCTTGCCAAGGTATGGCTGCATCATCTTGCGAACAACATCACCGGAAATGTCCAACATGCGCCTGGTATCACCGAGTGTATTTTTACCTGTGTAGATAATGACATCCAACACAAGACCAGTCTCACAGTCACACAAAACAAACATTTTTATACCAAAGCGATTACGTTTGCTTGGTATATATTGTTTGAATGACAGTCGTCCCTTGAACAGAACCAAGGACTCATCAACAACAATGTTTTTGAATGGATAAAAGTAGGCACTGAATTTTTGCTTGAGATACATAAACAATTCCCGGATTTTGTAGAGGAGGTCATTTCGGTTTGGTGTATTCCTGTCAGAGAAATGCAACATTCTTAGCAACAGAAGGAATCTGTTGCAGGAAGGAGGTCACGAAAGACTGGAGTGCTAATGAAGCAGTCTGTGGACCAGTAGTTTGCTATATTGTTCTTATATGTATGTGGCATAAGCATGACAGTGCCAAGGAATAAATACATTTCAGCCACAGTTGAAAGGATGTGGCACGAATGGTGTATGTTCAGTCCAATTCCATTCACGATCAGCTGGCGCAGGGTGGGCCTGTGGCATGGGACGTGGGAGAGCAGGAGGAGGGACAGGAGTGGGGCCAGCACATGGTTGAGAGGGTGCCGCGTGGTCCTTTGTCTGTCCACACACGGCGCCATGTGGTCCAGGCATTGTGCCACCCACCACTTCTTCCTCCATCCCAGCATACTCTCCTTCATTATCACTATCACTGTCAGTGGCAGGGGTTTTGGAACATGACCTGCTAAGACCCTTGCCTCTGACTGCATATGGCACACTGCCTGAACGTAGGTTATGACGCCCAAAAGTACGTTTCACTGGGGAATAATGATAATCACTGTCACTCGACGAATCGTCTATGGGCATAAAATCGATTTCATCATCGTCACTTATATCACTTTCACTATCGTCACCATAACACATGGAAAATGATAATTTCCTCTTGCGGAGTTGCCTTTGGGTAGCAACACTAGCAACCCCAGAGGTGCTGGGCTGAGGGTCTGTGGCCACACTGGCCACACCAGATGTGCTGGGCTGAGGGTCTGGTATGGCCACACTGTCCACACTGGTCACCCCAGAGGTGATGGGCTGAGGGTCATCTGGGTTCTCATCAATAGTTTCACTAATTCCTTGATTATTAGTGGCTATATCACTGTCTAATCCACTAATCTCGCGTTCTGTTTCACTTTCCGGGAATAGTAGAGTGTTAATACGACGAGGCGTGAGTGAATCACGGGGGTTTGCCATGATGTTTACCCAAGATGGAGCTGAAACTAACTGGGGCTACCATGCGGTACCCTGGCATCCCCGATTTTTTTCATACTGCGCACACTGAGTGCGCAGACCCATTCTCTCATGTCTAGGCGACTCAGGCCTATCGCGCTAAATTTGAACGAATGTAAAATAAAACGTAGATCTACGTTCGGGGCAGTACGCACGTGAACGTATATCTATGTGTGGACAGTTTAAGCGTTAATTTAGCCGGACTTGAGTCCTGGAGATGGGAAGTACAATGCCTGCACTTTAACCCTTTCAGGGTCCAAGGCCATTTTTGGAAGGGGTGCGCCAGTGTCCAAGAATTTAAAAAAAAAAAAAAATCTTATTCTTTCTTATGAAATGGTAGAGAATCTTTTTCTGAAGGTAATAAAACAAAAAGTACGAAATTTGATTGAAAATTGACGAAATTATGCTCTCGCGAATTTTGATGTGTCAGCGATATTTACTCATCGGCAATTTTATAAAGTGATTGGAAATTGGTAATTTTGCCAATTTAACTCAAAGTTCAAAATATTCCAATTTCAAAATAGGATGCAGAATAAACAATGCAGGCATTCCTGGCACTAAACTAACATTTTCTGTGTTCTATTAGTTATGTTTTCAGTCTTTACAAATGAATTCCATTTTGATTTTTTATTCACATAATGAATTTTTATTCAAACCACAAAATGGAAGATTTACTGTTATGCAATATTGTAATAATTGTACAAATAATATGACCACATTTGTGAACGTATATTAGACCCACCAGCTGGCGCGTATTAAACGTGTGAGGTTATTTGTTTACTCTTGAACATTGGCAAAAATTTAACATTTCCGCTACTTTGAGCTCAGTTTCAAGCCATTTCCAGTACTAAAACCAATCAAAATCATCTCTATTTCTGTAATATATCTTCCATTCTATCAAATGAGACCAAGAAATTGCAAATACAACTATAAAAAGTATACGAAAAAACACTGCAAAGTCGCTGTTTTAATCGAAAATTACGGTTTCAGTTTTTTTTCTCATTATGCACTGTGTGCTGCAGGATTTGTTTTATGTGGTGCACACTTACCACATAGATGTATTCTCTCATATCTAGGCCCAAATTTACCACTCAAAGCTTATCTGAGTGAGCTGAGCTCACGACCTAGAACTACGGTTTGGACCCAGAACTCAAAGCCGTAGAACTACGCCACGGACCCTGAAAGGGTTAAAGGAGGGGTCTGGAATAGTGACAGTTTGGAGGGACTAATTCTAAACTGTAGTATCTGAGTGCCTCTGCAAAGACAGTGATTATGTATGAGTGAGGTGAAAGTGTTGAATGATGATGAAAGTATTTTCTTTTTGGGGATTTTCTTTCTTTTTGGGTCACCCTGCCTCTGTGGGAGATGGCCGACTTGTTGAAAAAAAAAAATCTTCTTTCAACAAATTGCCTATTTCCCACCAAGGCGGAGTGACCCAAAGAGAAAAACAAAAGTTTCTCTTTTTAACTTTAGTAATGTATACAGGAGAAGGGGTTACTAGCCCCTTGCTCCCGGCATTATAGTCGACTCTTATGACACACATGGCTTAAGGAGGAAGAATTCTGTTCCACTTCCCCATGGAGATAAGAGGAAATAAGAACAAGAACTAGTAAGAAAATAGAATAAAACCCAGACGGGTGTGTACAGTGGACCCCCGAGTTTCGTAAAAACTTCACTCCTGAAGTCTGCTCAAGTGCCATTACCGAACGAATTTACTCCCTTAAGGAAAAATTTCACGTAGGTTAGTCTATTTCAGACCCCCAAAAATACACTTCCACAAGAACTTAAAAAATTATACTTACATAATTGCACGATTTCCGGGGTATTCGTTAACCGAGGGTCCACTGTATATATATGCTTGTACATGAATGTGTAGTGTGACCTAAGTGTAAGTAGAAGTAACAAGACATACCTGAAATCATGCATGTTTATGAGACAGAAAAAAGACACCAGCAATCCTATCATGTAAAACAATTACAGGCTTTCGTTTTACACTCGCTTGGCAGGACGGTAGTACCTCCCTGGGCGGTTGCTGTCTACCAATCTACTACCTAGGAGTATTCTTATTATTATTCTTTCTTTCAACACGTCGGCCGTTTCCCACCGAAGCGGGGTGGCCCAAAGGGAAAAACGAAAGTTTCTCCTTTTTCTTCTTCTTTCTTTCAACACGTCGGCCATTTCCCACCGAGGCAGGGTGGACCAAAAGGAAAAACGAAAGTTTCTCCTTTTACATTTAGTAATATATACAGGAGAAGGGGTTACTAGCCCCTTGCTCCTGGCATTTTAGTCGCCTCTTACGACACGCATGGCTTACGGAGGAATTCTATTCCACTTCCCTATGGAGATAAGAGGAAATAAGAACAAGAACTAGTAAGAAATTAGAAGAAAACCCAGAGGGGTGTGTATATATATGCTTGTACAGTGGACCCTCGGTTAACGAATACCCCGGAAATCGTGCAATTATGTAAGTATAATTTTGTAAGTTCTTGTAGAAGTGTATTTTTGGGGGTCTGAAATAGACTAACCTACGTGAAATTTTTCCTTAAGGGAGTAAATTCGTTCGGTAATGGCACTTGAGCAGACTTCAGGAGTGAAGTTTTTACGAAACTCGGGGGTCCACTGTATATGAATGTGTAGTGTGATCTAAGTGTAAGTAGAAGTAGCAAGACATACCTGAAATCTTGCATGTTTATGAGACAGAAAAAAAAAAGACACCAGCAATCCTACCATCATGTAAAACAATTACAGGCTTCTGTTTTACACTCACTTGGCAGGACAGTAGTACCTCCCTGGGCGGTTGCTGTCTACCAACCTACTACCTAGAAGTATTATTATTATCATTATTAATAATAATATGATTTTAATGTGTACCTGCATTCCAGCACAGTATGTAAGTTTACTTAGGTACAGGTACACATAAGTATAATTATCAGAGTATTTATAAAAATCTCCATGGGGAAGTGGAACAGAATTCTTCCTCCGTAAGCCATGCGTGTCATAAGAGGCGACTAAAATGCCGGGTGCAAGGGGCTAGTAACCCCTTCTCCTGTATATATTACTAAATGTAAAAGGAGAAACTTTCGTTTTTTTCTTTTGGGCCACCCTGCTTCGGTGGGAAACGGCCGACGTGTTGAAAGAAAGAAAAGATTTATAAAATATGAAACACTTAATGGAGGGACACGGATCTCACGGAGAATGTAAACAAATCGGGTGGGGCGCAGTGACCGTATTAGAAAGTCAGGTGGGGGGAGCTGTATGGCGAGTTTTGGTCATAATTTGAAATGTCCGTAAAGCGAAACGTCGTAAAGCAGGACCCTACTGTATATAATTTGTGCCCTAGTAGTGAGTGAAGCAGAAGACCCCAGTAATAGTGACTGACCTAGTGACTACCATCAGGGATGATGTTCTCATGCTCATGAAGTGTTCTTGATCCAATGAACTGGAGCTACCCTCCCCTTCCATGCATCAAATTTGATTACTTCCCATTTTCTAAGTGTATACGCCTTACAGGTTTACCCATTTCCCCTGAATATTAAAATATAATAATAATAAGAATAATAATAATACATGTAATACCCAACTGATTAGGTGTATGCATCATGTTATATTTGCTAAGTAAATTAATAATAGTAGTACAGGGTGGCCACCACTAATCCGGCAATCAGTAATCCAGTTCCATCAGTAATCTGGCACTAATTTCGGCTAGCATAATTTCAAATTTCCGGGGTCGCCACACCAATCTGCCGCTACTGTTTGGTGGCACTACTTTCTGCATAAGTAATTCCAATTTCTTTTTCTCCATTTATTGTTATAACCTGCTCACGTTTAGCCCTAGCCATGGCTCCAACGAATAAAAGAAATGCTTCTTGTTGTGTAAAGCACATACACCGTACATTGTCCATGAAAGATAATGTGGCTTTTAAGCCGCTGTTGGTCGACTTGAGCTCAGCTCATTCATATAAGCTGTGACTGGTAAATTTGGGCCTACATATCAGAGAATAAGTTTGTGTGGTAAGTGCATTAGTATATGAAAAAAAATCTTTCAGCACACAGTGCATAATGAATGGTTGTATTCTCTTTTTTTTTGTCTCAATTGATAAAATGGAAGATATATTAGAGAAATAGATATGATTTTGATTGGTTTCACAATGGAAAGTGCCTTAAAATTGAGCTCAAAGTATTGGAAATGTTCGATTTTTGCCATTGTTCAAGAGTAAACAAATGATGTCACCGTCCAATGTGTGTCCAATTGGCCAGTCTAATACGCAGTCACGAATGGGTTGACATTATTTATACAATCATTACAATAATGCAGTAGTCTGCATAACAGTAAATCTTCTATTTTTTGTGTGAATAAAAATTCAAAATGGAAAGCAAGCGTAATATAAAAGGGGATTGGATACGTGACTAATGAACAGAGAAAATGTTATTTTAGTACCAGGAATGTCTGCATTGTTTATTTTGAACCCTATTTTGAAATTTGTGTGAAATTGGCCAAATTACCGATTTCTGACCACTTTATTGGGTAGTTGAAATAGGTAAATGGGCGGTCTCTTGTACTCAGTCGACAGAATAGAAGGAATACTGGTGAAATAGCTATGAGTTTGGTAGACTGGAGCAATGGAATGGGCCAAAAATAGGGCGTAAAGTGGGTGAAATCGCCGATGTGTAAATATCGCCGTTGGGTTAAGTGTATCTTAACCTAATCACTCTACAACCCGGCAAAGTCACTAATCTGGCACCCTACAGGTCCCGATTATGCCGGATTAGCGATGGTCAACCTGTAGTAGTCCTCCATGGGGAAATGGAGAAGAGTCTTTGTAAGCCCCATGGTGACTTGTTTATACAAATAATAATAAAAAAAAAAATGAGAAGAAACATGAAATAGTTTACAGAGAAGTTCTGGCAGGTCGTGTTTGTTTGGTCGAGTGCCGAGCTTTGTTTGAGTAGGGAGCTGTTCGAGTACCGAGCTTCCACTGTACTGGTTTGGGATTTTATAATTCTTGAGTGTCTGTTCTTTCCAAAAGTTCACAAGCGCTCGCACACCAAGCCATAAATGAAAAAAAGAATAGTACAGTGGACCCCCGCCTAATGAGCTCCCCGGAAATCGTACAAATTATTGTAAGTGCTTGTGGAAGTGTATTTTTGGGGGTCTGAAATAGACTAACCTACGTGACATTATTTCTTAAGGAAGTAAATTCGTTTGGTAATGGCACTTGAGCAGGCTTCTGGAATGAATTTTGCTCGTTAGGCGGGGGTCCACTGTACTAAAATTTATATTGCGGAGTGACAGTATGATCAACATGATAACAAGAGTGACAGTATGATCATCAGCATTACAGGAATGACAGTATGATCATCATGATAATAAGACAGTAAAGCAACTTGCAGAAACTTCCCTGAGCCCGGGGTTAAAAGTACAGTGGACCCCTGAGTTACGAACACCCCGGAAATCGTACAATTATGTAAGTATAATATTGTAAGTGCTTTTGTAAGTGTATTTTTGGGGGTCTGAAATGGACTAACCTACTTGACATAATTTCTTAAGGGAGTAAATTCGTTCAGTAATGGCACTTGAGCAGGCTTATGGAATGAATTTTGTTCATTACTCCGGGGTCCACTGTACAAGTATATCAGCAAGATACTCAGGGTCATTAAACTTAGTGACACTAAATTACGCAGTCACAAAGTAGGTGGTCTGGGTACAATTTACTCATCAGTGATTTCGTCCACTTTAAGTCTTATTTAAGTCAATTTCAGTGTTCAATTTGACCAAATTCTAAGCTATTTCACTTGTATGTCTTTGATTCTATTGAATGAGCACACAACACTCCTCATTCAACTGTCATAACGACTGTAAAGTGAACGGTAATCAGTAATTTGGCCAACTTTATGAAATTCAGCAAATTGCAGTTTAAAAGCGGTGTCCAAAAAAAACACTATGCAATTCAGCTACTATACTCTGTTTATTGATCATGTCCCCACACCTCTCCTATTTTGAATCCATCATCACACACATAAAAATTGAAGTTGTACCCTATTTCTTGGATATTAAAATGTAGCCCAGAATGATTGGTCATGTTTTATGGCTTTACAATAATTGAAGCAGACTTAGCAGTGGGCAGTCAGTTGTGGTACATCAGTGGGTGGTCAGTAGTGGTACAGCAGTGGGTGGTCAGTAGTGGTACAGCAGTGGGTGGTCAGTTGTGGTACAGCAGTGGGTGGTCAGTAGTGGTACAGCAGTGGGTGGTCAGTAGTGGTACAGCAGTAGATGGTCAGTAGTAGTACAGCAGTGGGTGGTCAGTTGTGGTACAGCAGTGGGTGGTCATTAGTGGTACAGCAGTGAATGGTCAGTAGTAGTACAGCAGTGGATGGTCAGTTGTGGTACAGCAGTGGGTGGTCAGTAGTGGTACAGCAGTAGATGGTCAGTAGTAGTACAGCAGTGGGTGGTCAGTAGTGGTACAGCAGTAGATGGTCAGTAGTGGTACAGCAGTGGGTGGTCAGTTGTGGTACAGCAGTGGATGGTCAGTAGTGGTACAGCAGTGGATGGTCAGTAGTGGTACAGCAGTGGATGGTCAGTAGTGGTACAGCAGTAGATGGTCAGTAGTGGTACAGCAGTAGATGGTCAGTAGTGGTACAGCAGTGGATGGTCAGTAGTGGTACAGCAGTGGATGGTCAGTAGTGGTACAACAGTGGATAGTCAGTAGTGGTAGAGCAGTGTGTGGTCAGTAGTGGTACAGCAGTGGATGGTCGTACATCAGTGGATGGTCAGTAGTGTTACAGCTGTGGATGGTCAGTAGTGGTACAGCAGTGGATGGTCAGTAGTGGTACAGCAGTGGATGGTCAGTAGTGGTACAGCAGTGGATGGTCAGTAGTGGTACAGCAGTGAATGGTCAGTAGTGGTACAGCAGTGGATGGTCAGTAGTGGTACAGCAGTGATTGGTCAGTAGTGGTACAGCAGTGGGTAGTCAGTAGTGGTACAGTAGTGGGTAGTCAGAAGTGGTACAGCAGTGGGTGGTCAGTAGTAGTACAGCAGTGGGTGGTCAGTAGTTGTACAACAGTGGATGGTTAGTAGTGTACAGCAGTGGATGGTTAGTAGTGTACAGCAGTGGATGGTTAGTAGTGTACAGCAGTGGATGGTTAGTAGTGTACAGCAGTGGATGGTTAGTAGTGTACAGCAGTGGATGGTCAGTAGTGGTACAGCATTGGGTGGTCAGTAGTGGTACAGCAGAGGATGGTCAGTAAAGGTACAGCATTGGGTGGTCAGTAGTGGTACAGCATTGGGTGGTCAGTAATGGTACAGCATTGGGTGGTCAGTAGTGGTACAGCAGTGGGTGGTCAGTAGTTGTACAGCAGTGGGTGGTCAGTAGTGGTACAGCAGAGGATGGTCAATAGAGGTACAGCATTGGGTGGTCAGTAGTAGTACAGCATTGGGTGGTCAGTAATGGTACAGCATTGGGTGGTCAGTAGTGGTACAGCAGTGGGTGGTCAGTAGTGGTACAGCAGTGGGTTGTCAGTAGTAGTACAGAAGTGGGTTGTCAGTAGTGGTACAGCAGTGGGTGGTCAGTAGTAGTACAGCAATGGGTGGTCAGTTGTGGTACAGCAGTGGATGGTCAGTAGTGGTACAGCAGTTGATGGTTAGTAGTGGTACAACAGTGGGTGGTCAGTAGTGGTACAGCAGTAGATGCTTAGTAGTGGTACAGCAGTGGATGCTTAGTAGTGGTACAGCAGTGGGTGGTCAGTAGTGGTACAGCAGTGGATGGTTAGTAGTGGTACAGCAGTGGGTGGTCAGTAGTGGTACAGAAGTGGATGGTCAGTAGTGGTACAGCTGTGGATGATCAGTAGTGGTACAGCAGTGGATGGTTAGTAGTGGTACAGCAGTAGGTGGTCAGTAGTGGTACACCAGTGGATGGTTAGTAGTGTACAGCAGTGGGTGGTCAGTAGTGGTACAGCATTGGGTGGTGAGTAATGGTACAGCAGTGGGTGGTCAGTAGTGGTACAGCATTGGGTGGTGAGTAATGGTACAGCAGTGGGTGGTCAGTAGTGGTACAGCAGTGGGTGGTCAGTAGTGGTACAGCATTGGGTGGTGAGTAATGGTACAGCAGTGGGTGGTCAGTAGTGGTACAGCATTGGGTGGTTAGTAGTGGTACAGCAGTGGGTGGTCAGTAGTGGTACAGCAATGGGTGGTGAGTAATGGTACAGCAGTGGGTGGTCAGTAGTGGTACAGCAGTGGGTGGTCAGTAGTGGTACAGCAGAGGATGGTCAGTAGTGGTACAGCATTGGGTGGTCATAGTGGTACAGCATTGGGTGGTCAGTAGTGGTACTGCATTGGGTGGTCAGTAGTGGTACAGCAGTGGGTGGTCAGTAGTGGTACAGCAGTGGATGGTCATTAGTGGTACAGCAGTGGGTGGTCAGTAGTGGCACAGCAGTGTGTGGTCAGTAGTAGTACAGCAGTGGATGGTCAGTAGTGGTACAGCAGTGGGTGGTCAGTAGGGGTACAGCAGTGGATTCAAATTCAAATTCAAATTCTTTATTTCATGTAATACAAGGTGGGGGGTACTTATAGTTATACATTAAAGTTGATATTACAAGATGGCCAATAATATGCCTAGGTATGCCTAGGCTTTTCAGGCAGTCTTATGATAGGTCTTACTCAATAGCTATACAATAGATATACAGATTGTAAGGTTAGGTTTACAAAATTTAGGTACTGGAATTTAAACATTGAGAATTTAACAATTAGTATAAAAAGTTAGCAATTAGTTTATATATTAATGATAAAGGTGATATATTGGCATAATATAGTTTCTATATTGGAGTATCTTAGGCAAACTTATGACTAGCTTAAGTATTATGGAGCAATAGTTGTATTAGAATTTTGGTTAGAACTGTGAAAATTAAGGGGAATCACAGATATCAATAAGTGTATTTTGCTGTGGTTAGTAATGTGCAAATTAAGGAGAATCACAGATATCAATAAGTGTATTTTGCTGTGGATATGTGCAAGATAAAGTAGTTTTCATATGGTTAACTACCGGTTGGGTGCGTAAGTGAGATAAGATGTTTTTTAACGGTGCTTTTGAAAATGGAGGTTGTGTCTGCAGTTCTAGAGTTTTCAGGCAGGGAGTTCCAGATTTTAGGCCCTTTTATGCGCATTGAATTTTTGTATAGATTTAGTCGTCAGTGGTCAGTAGTAGTACAGCAGTGGATGATCAGTAGTAGTACAACAGTGGATGGTCAGTAGTGGTACAACATTGGGTGGTTAGTAGTGGTACAGCAGTTGGTGGTCAGTAGTGGTACAACAGTGGGTGGTCAGTGGTACAGCTGTGGATGGTCAGTAGTGGTACAGCAGTGGGTGATCAGTAGTAGTACAGCAGTGGATCGTCAGTAGTGGTACAGCAGTGGGTGGTCAGTTGTGGTACAGCAGTGTGTGGTCAGTAGTGGTATAGCATTGGGTGGTCAGTAGTGGTACAGCACTGGGTGGTCAGTA
This sequence comes from Cherax destructor, assembly GCA_009830355.1. Classification (NCBI taxonomy): domain Eukaryota; kingdom Metazoa; phylum Arthropoda; class Malacostraca; order Decapoda; family Parastacidae; genus Cherax; species Cherax destructor. The sequence continues at coordinate 95,650 of WNWK01005938.1, forward strand.
GTGGTAAAGCAGTGGGTGGTCAGTAGTAGTACAGCAGTGGGTGGTCAGTAATGATACAGCAGTGGATGGTCAGTTGTGGTACAGCATTGGGTGGTCAGTAAGGGTACAGCATTGGGTGGTCAGTAGTGGAACAGCAGTGGGTTGTCAGTAGTGGTACAGCAGTGGATGGTCAGTAGAGGTACAGCATTGGGTGGTCAGTAAGGGTACAGCATTGGGTGGTCAGTAGTGGTACAGCAGTGGGTTGTCAGTAGTGGTACAGAAGTGGGTTGTCAGTAGTGGTACAGCAGTGGGTGGTCAGTAGTGGTACAGGAGTGGGAGGTCAGTAGTAGTACAGCAATGGATGGTCAGTAGTGGTACAGCAGTGAGTGGTCAGTAGTGGTACAGCAGTGGGTAGTCAGTAGTGGTACAGCAGTGTTTAGTCAGTAGTGGTACAGCAGTGGGTGGTCAGTAGTGGCACAGCAGTGTGTGGTCAGTAGTAGTACAGCAGTGGATGGTCAGTAGTGGTACAGCAGTGGGTGGTCAGTAGTGGTACTGCAGTGGATGGTCAGTAGTAGTACAGCAGTGGATGGTCAGTAGTAGTACAGCAGTGGATGGTCAGTAGTGGTACAGCATTGGGTGGTTAGTAGTGGTACAGCAGTTGGTGGTCAGTAGGGGTACAACAGTGGGTAGTCAGTGGTACAGCTGTGGATGGTCAGTAGTGGTACAGCAGTGGGTGATCAGTAGTAGTACAGCAGTGGATGGTCAGTAGTGGTACATCAGTGGGTGGTCAGTGTTGGTACAGCAGTGTGTGGTCAGTAGTGGTATAGCATTGGGTGGTCAGTAGTGGTACAGCATTGGGTGGTCAGTAGTGGTACAGCAGTGGGTAGTCAGTAGTGGTACAGCATTGGGTGGTCAGTAGTGGTACAGCAGTGGGTGGTCAGTAGTGGTACAGCATTGGGTGGTCAGAAGTGGTACAGCAGTGATGGTCAATAGTGGTATAGCATTGGGTGGTCAGTAGTGGTACAGCATAGGGTGGTCAGTAGTGATACAGCAGTGGGTGGTCAGTAGTCATACAGCATTGGGTGGTCAGTAGTGATTCAGCATTGGGTGGTCAGAAGTGGTACAGCAGTGGGTGGTCAGTAGTGGTACAGCAGTGGGTGGTCAGTAGTGGTACAGCAGTGGGTGGTCAGTAGTGGTACAGCAGTGTGTGGTCAGTAGTGGTACAGCAGTGGGTTGTCAGTAGTGGTACAGCAGTGGGTGGTCAGTAGTGGTACAGCAGTGGGTGGTCAGTAGTGGTACAGCAGTGGGTGGTCAGTAATGATGGATTGCTTTGCTGTGATAACATACTCTTGTGTAATCAGGGATCTTTGTTGTTTTTGAGTTAATTGTTGGCATGGATTTTTTCCCTCATTTTCCTCGGTTATATTGAGCTCTCTTTTATTAATTTTTATGTGCATTTTTTATGTTTTAGATGGAGTGTTACTGTGCCATGGTAGCAACAACAGCGACCACATCATGCTTCAAGACAACATCTGAGGTCAGTGTGCCCATTTTACTGAATTCTTAAGAATGTACTGAGAGTAGTATAGTGTATTGTGTTTCATGAAGTGCTAATCTTGTGTGAGTTCTTTAGTGCAGGAAGTGGTGGAGATTTGATTCTGTAATTAACTTGTCAGCTTGAAATGTCTTTCATAATTAGTGGCTTTCTTTTGTGCCTACCATTATACAGGAGGGGCCTGATTATACAACGGGTTAGGTTCCAGGTTACCCCCATAATGCGAAAATCGCTGTAAAGTGAATCACCACCTTTTTTCTTTCTTTTTTTTTTTTCACTTTTAAATGCAGGTAAATGCCTGAAAACATGTTTACACTATCATCTATCATGTCAACAATAGAACTAGGCATAAAAACAATAAAATAGTTAAATGCCTATGCAGTACACTCATTACTTACCTTAAAATACAGTGGAACCTTGGTTTTCGTGTGCCCTAGTTTGTATGTAAAACTATAGTTATTCTGTATAAAATGTATTTTTTTTAAATATTTCCCATAAGAAATAATGTAAATCCAATTACAGTGGACCCTCGGTTAACGAATACCCCGGAAATCGTGCAATTATGTAAGTATAATTTTGTAAGTTCTTGTGGAAGTGTATTTTTGGGGGTCTGAAACAGACTAACCTACGTGAAATTTTTCCTTAAGGGAGTAAATTCGTTCGGTAATGGCACTTGAGCAGACTTCAGGAGTGAAGTTTTTACGAAACTCGGGGGTCCACTGTAATCCATTCTAGACTCCCAAAAATATTAACAAAAAATACATTTTATAGAGAATAACTATAGTTTTACATACAAACTAGGGTTTACGAAAACTGAGGTTCCACTGTATTTTCTTGTTTATAGTGAATGGTGAGTAGTATTAGCCCCTGGCATTAACCCCTAACAAGAGTGTTAGCTTGTCTTAGTTATTTGTGCTTAATAATCTTTTATTACATGTAAAACTACATTATTTTTATACCACACAAGAAATAAAATTTGTTTGTTTGTCTTTTGCAGCTTTGAAGCCAGGCATTGATTTCTCTTCTTTAGCAATAAATGTCTTACAGAGCATCTTCTTCCAAAATAGTGTGGTTTCAGCCACATTAAAAATCTGTTGCTTGGTATATCCACCACATTGGATTATCCCGGCTAGCTCATGTGGATAATTTTGTGCAGGTACAGTGTTGGTGCTTGCTGCTTCACACACACTTTGATGTTGTCAAGTTAACTTCTTTCCCTCAACCTTTGAAACCACTATCTACTAGCTTCAAATTTATCTTCAGCGTATATTAAGTGTGCAATAGAGCTAGTCCAAAAAAAAAAATGAATGTAAATGGAAACAAGAAAATGTATGTAAATAAACACAGTGAGCTTCCAGAGTATTGTTGTCCTACACGCGTATGAACCAAACTGAAGGCTGGGAGGGTCATGTGGGTGGGTGCGGGTGGCGGGGGATAGTAGTAGGACTCCCCCACTGACTCAATGGTGTAGCCCACCACGGGCGACCACACGCTCAAAATTTTTTCCCCTCCCGCAAACCGTGTAAAGTTAATTTTGCGTAGTGTTAGATAAAAATGTGCTGCAATTCTTCAATCGTGCAATACCCAAATCGTGCCTCATAAACTCGTCCTAAATGACGGTCTGTTGTACATTATTTCTCATGGAATATATTACTTCAGTTTTCGTACAAATCGGTTTTCGGCCGACCTTCTGGAATGGATTAAAAACGAAAACTGGGGTTCCACTGTATTTTTAATGTAGGTTACTACATAAAAGAGAAATAATATTGATTTTTTTTCCAGAAAGCCCACGATCACAAGGAAGTCTTCCCCTCTACAACCCCAACCCACCATCACAAGGAAGACTTGCCCTCTACAACCCACCATCACAAGGAAGACTTGCCCTCTACAACCCACCATCACAAGGAAGACTTGCCCTCTACAACCCACCATCACAAGGAAGACTTGCCCTCTACAACCCACCATCACAAGGAAGACTTGTCCTCTACAACCCACCATCACAAGGAAGACTTGCCCTCTACAACCCACCATCGCAAGGAAGACTTGTTCTCTACAACCAACCATCAGAGAGCAGTCTTGCCCTCAGCTCCCACAAAGTATCGGTCATCCACAACAAGTGCCAGACGAGGTCTTACTCCACATTTAATCAACAAAAGGACCTGTTCTGGTAACCACTTGATTATAATTTTAAAACTAACCTGATTTTAATATTTTTTTACAGTGTTGTTATACGCATCAATTTTTCACTAAATTATATTTTAACTGTGTCTGATGTACTAGTACGCAAATGCTGTCTCTGTGTCTTGACATAAAAGTATGCAAATGCTGTCTGTGTGTCCGACATACTGTGATATCAGCATTCTTCTGGCAAGACAGTGATTGAACGAGTGACAGAGAAAAAGTTCTCTCTTTTATTGGGTCACCTTGGTGCCAGATGTTAAAAAAATAATAATTTGGGATTTTGTTATTATTGAGTAGTACCTGTTCTTTCAAGAAATTCACAAGTGCTTGCACAACAAACCATAAATTTAACAACAATAAAAATAAAGTCATGTCCCAAAAACCATTTGTCTCCATTCACTCCTATCTAACACGCTCACACATGCTTGCTGGAAGTCCAAGCCCTTCGCCCACAATACCTCCTTTACCCCTTCCCTCCAACCTTTTCTAGGACGACCCCTACCCCGCCTTCCTTCCCCTACAGATTTATACGCTCTCCAAGTCATTCTACTTTGATCCATTCTCTCTAAATGACCAAACCACCTCAACAACCCCTCTTCAGCCCTCTGACAAATACTTTTAGTAACTCCACACCTTCTCCTAATTTCCACATTCTGAATTTTCTGCATAATATTTACACCACACATTGCCCTTAGACAGGACATCTCCACTGCCTCCAGCCTCCTCCTCGCTGCAGCATTTGCAACCCATGCTTCACACCCATATAAGAGTGTTGGTACGACTATACTTTCGTACATTCCCTTCTTTGCCCCCATGGATAACGTTTTTGTCTCCACAGATACCTCAACGCACCACTCACCTTTTTCCTTCATCAATTCTATGGTTAACCTCATCCTTCATAAACCCATCCGCTGACACGTCAACTCCCAAATATCTGAAAACATTTACTTCTTCCATAATCCCTCTCTCCAATGTGATATCCAATTTTTCTTTATTTAAATCGTTTGATACCCTCATCACCTTACTCTTATCTATGTTCACTTTTAACTTTCTACCTTTACACACTCTCCCAAACTCGTCCACTAACCTTTGGAACTTTTCTTTAGAATCTCCCATAAGCACAGTATCATCAGCAAAAAGTAACTGTATCAACTCCCATTTTGCATTTAATAATTCTCCAAAATTTAATCCCACCCCTCTCCCCAACACCCTAGCATTTACTTCTTTTACAACCCCATCTATAAATATATTAAACAACCATGGTGACATTACACATCCCTGTCTAAGACCTACTTTTACCGGAAGTAATCTCCTCTCTCCTACACACCTAACCTGAGCCTCACTATCCTCATAAAAACTCTTTACAGCCTTCAGTAACTTACTACCTATTCCATACATTTGCCACATTGCTCCCCTATCCACTCTATCATATGCCTTTTCTAAATCCATAAATGCAATAAAAATTTCTCTACCTTTATCTAAATACTGTTCACATATATGCTTCACTGTAAACACTTGATCTACACATCCCCTACCCACTATAAAGCCTCCTTGCTCATCTGCAATCCTACTTTCTGTCTTACCTCTAATTCTTTCAATAATAACCTGCCATACACTTTACCTGGTATACTCAGTAAACTTCTTTCTTTCTTTCAACACGTCGGCCGTTTCCCACCGAAGCAGGGTGGCCCAAAAGAAAAAACGAAAGTTTCTCCTTTTACATTTAGTAATATATACAGGAGAAGGGGTTACTAGCCCCTTGCACCCGGCATTTTAGTCGCCTCTTACGACACGCATGGCTTACGGAGGAAGAATTCTGTTCCATTTCCCCATGGAGATAAGAGGAAATAAGAACAAGAACTAGTAAGAAAATAAAAGAAAACCCAGAGGGGTGTGTATATACATATGCTTGTACATGAATGTGTAGTGTGACCTAAGTGTAAGTAGAAGTAACAAGACATACCTGAAATCTTGCATGTTTATGAGACAGAAAAAAGACACCAGCAATCCTACCATCATGTAAAACAAATACAGGCTTTCGTTTTACACTCACTTGGCAGGACGGTAGTACCTCCCTGGGCGGTTGCTGTCTACCAACCTACTACACTCAGTAAACTTATTCCCCTATAATTTTTACACTCTCTTTTATCCCCCTTCCCTTTATATAAAGGAACTATACATGCTCTCTGCCAATCCCTAGGTACCTTCCCCTCTTTCATACATTTATTAAACAAAAATACCAACCACTCCAGCACTATATCCCCCTGCTTTTAACATTTCTGTCATGATTCCGTCAATTCCAGCTGCTTTACCCCTTTCATTCTACGTAATGCCTCACGCACCTCCCCACACTCACATCCTGCTCTTCTTCACTCCTAAACGATGTTGTACCTCCCTGGCCAGTACATGAAATTACCGCCTCCCTTTTTTCATCGACATTTAAAAGTTCCTCAAAATATTCTCGCTATCTACCCAATACCTCCACCTCCCCATCTACTAACTCCCCTACTCTGTTTTTAACTGACAAATCCATTCGTTCCCTAGGCTTTCTTACCTTGTTTATCTCACTCCAAAATTTTTCTTGTTTTCAGCAAAATTTCTTGACATAGCCTCTCCCATTCTTTCATCCGCTCTTCTTTTGCACTCTCTCACCACTCTCTTCACCTTTCTTTTACTCTCCATATACTCTGCTCTTCTATTAACACTTCTGTTTTGTAAAAACCTCTCATAAGCTACCTTTTTCTCTTTTATCACACCCTTTACTTCTTCATTCCACCACTCACTTCTCTTTCCTCCTGCACCCACCCTCCTATAGCCACAAACTTCTGCCCCACATTCTAATACTGCATTTTTAAAACTATCCCAACTCTCTTCAACCCCCCCACTACTCCTACTTGCACTCCCTTCATTTTGTGAAGGGATTCAGGGAAACCAGTTAATTGATTTAGTTGGACTTGAGTCCTGGAAATGGGAAGTACAATGCCTGCACTTTAAAGGAGGGGTCTGGGATAGTGACAGCTGGGAGGGACAATTCTCAGCTGTCGTATCTGAGCTCCTCTGCAAAGACAGTGATTATGTATGTGTGTGGTGAAAGTGTTGAATGATGATGAAAGTATTTTCTTTTTGGGGATTTTCTTTCTTTTTTGGGTCACCCTGCCTCGGTGGGAGACGGCCGACTTGTTGAAAAAAAAAAAAAATAAAGTAACTTTATTTTTTCTGCAGTATACAAAATGTAGTTTACACATAATAAAATATTGTTAAGTACAAAAGAAAGCCACTAACATGTGTATTTTGGGCAGACTAACACTAATACTTACAAAGTACTTAAGAACTAGACATAGGTTATTGAGTAGGATATTTTTTTTAAATGTACAAAAAGTGAGGTAGGTAAGCGAACACTAGTGCAATTTTAAGTATGCATTAATACAAAAAAAAGAGAGAGGTAGATAATGAAAAATATACTAAATGTTGCATAGAGTGTATTAATATGCTAATCACTTATCTTGTGTTCCTTGATTTCGTAAATTTGATGTGACAACTTAGAGAACTATGGGCTAGTGAGAGTATAGGCAATGGGGTTGAAGATGTATGGGGTAGGTTTAAGAATGTAGTGTTAGAGTGTTCAGCAGAAGTTTGTGGTTATAGGAAAGTGGGTGCAGGAGGGAAGAAAAGCGATTGGTGGAATGATGATGTAAAGAGAGTAGTAAGGGAGAAAAAGTTAGCATATGAGAGGTTTTTACAAAGTAGAAGTGATGCAAGGAAGGAAGAGTATATGGATAGAAAAAGAGAAGTTAAGAGAGTGGTGAAGCAATGTAAAAAGAGAGCAAATGAGAGAGTGGGTGAGATGTTATCAACGAATTTTGTTGAAAATAAGAAAAAGTTTTGGAGTGAGATTAATATGTTGAGGAAGCCTAGGGAACGAATGGATTTGACAGTTAAAAATAGGAGAGGAGAGTTATTAAATGGAGAGTTAGAGGTATCGGGAAGATGGAGGGAATATTTTGAGGAATTTTTAAATGTTGATGAAGATAGGGAAGCTGTGATTTCGTGTATAGGGCAAAGAGGAATAACATCTTGTAGGAGTGAGAAAGAGCCAGTTGTGAGTGTGGGGGAAGTTCATGGGGCAGTGGGTAAAATGAAAGGGAATAAGGCAGCTGGGATTGATGGGATAAAGGTAGAAATGTTAAAAGCAGGTGGGGATATAGTTTTGGAGTGGTTGGTGCTATTATTTAATAAATATATGGAAGAAGGTAAGGTACCTAGGGATTGGCAGAGAGCGTGCATAGTTCCTTTGTATAAAGGCAAAGGGGACAAAATAGAGTGCAAAAATTATAGGGGAATAAGTCTATTGAGTATACCTGGTAAAGTGTATGGTAGAGTTATTATTGAAAGAATTAAGAGCAAGATGGAGAGTAGGATAGCAGATGAACAAGGAGGTTTTAGGAAAGTTAGGGGGTGTGTAGACCAAGTGTTTACAGTGAAACATATAGCTGAACAGTATTTAGATAAGGGTAAAGAGGTTTTTGTGGCATTTATGGATTTGGAAAAGGGTTATGACAGGGTGGATAGGGGGGCAATGTGGTAGATGTTGCAGGTGTATGGAATAGGAGGTAGGTTACTGAAAGCAGTGAAGAGCTTTTATGAGGATAGTGAGGCTCAGGTTAGAGTATGTAGGAGAGAGGGAGATTATTTCCCAGTAAAAATAGGCCTTAGACAGGGATGTGTGATGTCACCATGGCTGTTCAATATATTTATAGATGGGGTTGTAAGAGAAGTGAATGCACGGGTGTTGGCAAGAGGTGTGGGGTTAAAAGATAAAGAATCTAACACAAAGTGGGAGTTGTCACAGCTGCTTTTTTGCTGATGACACTGTGCTTTTGGGAGATTCTGAAGAGAAGTTGCAGAGGTTGGTGGATGAGTTTGGTAGGGTATGTAAAAGAAGGAAATTGAAAGTGAATATAGGAAAGAGTAAGGTGATGAGGATAACAAAAAGATTAGGTGATGAAAGATTGGATATCAGATTGGAGGGAGAGAGTATGGAGGAGGTGAATGTATTCAGATATTTAGGAGTGGACGTGTCAGCACATGGGTCTATGAAGGATGAGGTGAATCATAGAATTGATGAGGGTAAAAGGGTGAGTGGTGCACTTAGGAGTCTGTGGAGACAAAGAACTTTGTCCGTGGAAGCAAAGAGGGGAATGTATGAGAGTATAGTTATACCAACACTCTTATATGGGTGTGAAGCATGGGTGGTGAATGTTGCAACAAGGAGAATGCTGGAGGCAGTGGAGATGTCGTGTCTGAGATCAATGTGTGGTGTGAATATAATGCAACGAATTCGTAGTGTGGAAATTAGGAGGAGGTGCGGGAATACCAAGACTATTATCCAGAGGGCTGAGGAGGGGTTGTTGAGGTGGTTTGGACATGTAGAGGATGGAACAAAGTAGAATGACTTTGAGAGTGTATAAATCTGTAGTGGAGGGAAGGCGGGGTAGGGGTTGGCCTAGGAAAGGTTGGAGGGAGGGGGTAAAGGAGGTTTTGTGTGCGAGGGGCCTCGACTTCCAGCAAGCATGCCTGAGCATATTTAATAGGAGTGAATGGAGACAAATGGTTTTTAATACTTGACGTGCTGTTGGAGTGGAAGCAAAGTAACATTTATGAAGGGATTCAGGGAAACCGGCAGGCTGGACTTGAGTCCTGGAGATGGGAAGTACAGTGCCTGCACTCTGAAGGAGGGATGTTAAATGTTGCAGTTTTATAACTGTAGTGTAAGCATGCCTCTGGCAAGACAGTGATGGAGTGAATGATGATGAAAGTTTTTCTTTTTCGGGCCACCTTGCCTTGGTGGGAAACGGCCGATGTGTTAATAAAAACTAAAGAAACTTAGAGAACGTATATATAAGCAGTCAGTTAGTTATTGCCTTATTAGTCTTAACCACTTTGCCATTCATGCCATAGTACCATGGGTTTGAGGTCACTGTCCGTGCTGTAGTATACTACACCATGAGCTAAGCTCACTCAGATAAGCTGTAAGCAGTATATTTGGACCTAGATATGAGAGAATGATCTAGGTAGTAGGTTGGTATACAGCAACCGCCCAGGGAGGTACTACCGTCCTGCCAAGTGAGTGTGAAACAGAAGCCTGTAATTGTTTTACATGATGGTATGATTGGTGGTGTCATTTTTTTGTCTCATAAACATGCAAGATTTCAGGTACATCTTGCTACTTCTGCTTACACTTAGGTCACACTACACATGCATGTACAAGCATATACAGTGGTACCCCGATTTTCATATGCATGTAAAACCACAGTTATTCTCCATAAAATGTATTTTTTTATAATACAGTGGATCCTCGGTTTTTGTTGAAAATTCTTTCCAGAATGCTGTTTGAGTGCCGTTACCAAACGAATTTATTCCCATGAGGATAAATGTAAATTAGATTAGTCATTTCAGACCCCCTAAAAGTACACTTACAAAAGCACTTACGAAAATACACTTACATAATTGTTCGAGTTTGGAGGTGCACGAAAACCGAGGGTCCACTGTATTTCCCATAAGAAATAATGTAAATCCAATTAATCCATTCCAGACACCCAAAAATATTAACAAAAAATACATTTTATGGAGAATAACTGTGGTTTTACATACAAGCTGGGGTGTACAAAAACCGGGGTTCCACTGTATATACACACACCCCTCTCGGTTTTCTTTTTTCTTACTGGTTCTTGTTCTTGTTTATTTCCTCTTATCTCCATGGGAAAGTGGAACAGAATTCTTCCTCCATAATCCATGCATATTGTAAGAGGCAACTAAAATGCCAGGAGCAAGGGGCTAGTAACCCCTTCTCTTGTATACATTACTAAATTTATAAAGAGAAACTTTTGTTTTTCTTTTTTGGGCCACCCTGCTTCAGTGGGATACGGCCGGTGCGTTGAAAGAAGAAGAAAGAATATGAGAGAATGGGTCTGTGTGATAAGTGTGCAAAATATAAAAAAAAAAATCCTGCAGCAAGTAGTGCATGATGAGAAAAAAATGCAACCATGTTTTTTATTTAAAACTACGACTTTGCGATGTATTTTCATATGGTTTTGAGGGCTGTATTCTTGTTTTCTTGGTTTCATTTGATAGAATAGAACATAGATTGCAGAAATAGAAATAATTTTGATTGATTTCAGGACTGAAAATAGCTTGAAATTGAGCTCAAAATAGCGGAAATGTTCGATTTTTTTCCGATGTTCCAGAGTACAGTGAGCCCCCGGTTTTTGTGATTAATCCGTTCCAGAGGGCGTCATGAACTCCGAATCTATTTTCCCCATAAGAAATAATGGAAATAAAATTAATCCGTTCCAGACACCCTAAAGTATTAAAATAAAATATTTTTTTACAACATATAGACATTAAATTACACACAAAACAATGAGAAATAAAGAAATAATAGTACAATAACATGTCACTTACATTTATTAAAGAGTTGTTGATGTGTGGAAGACAGGAGGAGGGGAGAGGATGGAGTAGTATGCTAGTGTTTGGAAGGGGAATCCCCTTCCATTAACACTGCAGGTGCCAAGTTCTTTTCTGGGGTTACTGGCCTTTTTCTTTTAATGCCACTAGGACCAGGTTGAGAGTCACTGGAACTTTCTCTCACAAAAAATCTGTCCAGGGAGCTCTGTGTCTGGCATTTCTTTAAAACATCCTTGAAATGGGACACCACATTGTCATTGTACAGTTTGCCAGCATGGCCTGCAACAGCTTTGTTAGGGTGATATTCATCCATAAAGCCTTGCACATCAGTCCACTGTGCAATGATCTCCTTCAGTTCTACTGTACAGTGGTCCCTCGACTAATGTAATTAATCTGTTCCAGGAGCTATTACTTAACACGAAAAATACGTAATTCGAAACCTTATTTCCCATAAGAAATAATGTAAATACAATTAATCCGTTTCCACCCAAAAATTTTCACCAAAAATTAATTTTTTTAAAGAATAAATACTATAGTTTTACATACAGAAAACAATGAGAAATAAATATAAAGCACTAATTTTAATGGATAAATGAACATTTGAATCAGTTTTACCTTTACTGAAGACTCTTGTTGGCATATGAGAGAGGCAGGAGAGTTTGTTTGGAGGCAGGACAAGATAGCCCTTCAATACGACACTAATATGAACTCTGCGGCTTATTTATCTAGCACAATTCATCTAATATGACATAATAAATAATATTAATAACATAGAAACATGATATAAACTCTAGAATGAATAAAACATGTCAGTACGAATCTAAGAACTGGTGGAGTGTCTTGTGTTGTTGTTGGTTATAGGACCACTGACCATAAGCCGTGGTGGTAGTCGGTTTCAGCAGAAAGCAACCACCACTATCACGCAAACAATGTGCATAATTTATAAATAAGAAACATATACACTTTAATTTATAAATAAGAAATATTTACACTTTAATTTATAAATAAGAAATATTCACACTTATATAAATAAGAAATACAGTGGACCCTCGGTTAACGAATACCCCGGAAATCGTGCAATTATGTAAGTATAATTTTCTAAGTTCTTGTGGAAGTGTATTTTTGGGGGTCTGAAATAGACTAACCTACGTGAAATTTTTCCTTAAGGGAGTAAATTCGTTCGGTAATGGCACTTGAGCAGACTTCAGGAGTGAAGTTTTTACGAAACTCGGGGGTCCACTGTACTTACTCTTACACTTGGAGGAGATGGTGGCACAGTACTGCGTTCTTGTCAGTGTCCCTATAATCTCAAACATTGTAGAAGTTAAGTTTTGAGTCGTCATTTTCTATCGATTAATTGCTTAACTTACTTAAGTAAGTTTATTCAGGTATACACAAATCCAGTTATACATAGATTATCATACATAGCAGCATATGTGTAGAAAACCTAGGATAACCCAAAAAAGTCAGACAGAGTGACTTATTTCCATTGCTACACTTTATCCATGGCTGGTGCTATAGCCTTTATTGACTTGTGAAGCTTCTTTTGACCCATGGTGACTTATTTCACAGTGACAATCACTAAACCACCAAAAAAGACACCAAATGTATTGTGAATGTTTGAAAGAGCGCGCTGGGTAATGTTCTCTCAATGGTAAACAACGCTTCACTGGCGTCCTGCGCAGGCGCAGGTCAGGCGCGGAGCAGGCGGACAGGTCTAATACGTTACGATACACGATATCGAAAAAAGCTTACGTTACACGATTTTTACGATATATGAGCCTTACGTTACTCGGGGGTCCACTATATTTCTGACATTCTTTACCACAGGGCTGGCACTAGGACCTTTCTTGGGGCCCATGGTGGCTTATTTAGCAGTTGCAAGCACTAAAAACACTGGAATAATGACAATATATCTGGTATGAATGCGTGGGTGGTGGTCGCTCGCTGATAAACAATAGCACACTGACGCTGAATGGAGTGCCCGGGCCCGCTCAGGCCACGCATACGCATCCGGGACGAATCATGAACTCTGAGCGGATTCGTGAACACCGAGCCAAAAGTTTCATGGAAAAACTTAACGAACACCGATTTTAACGAACTCCAATGCTCACGGACACCGGGGGTTGACTGTACATAAATAACATCGCTTGTCCAGTACACATCTAACTGGTTAGTCTAATACACTTTCAGGAATGCACTGACATTACAGTGGACCCTCGGTTTTCGTGATTAATCCATTCCAGAGAGTCTGACAAAACCCAAAAATGACAAGAACCAAAATAATATTTCCCATAAGAAATAATGTAAATTCAATTAATCCGTTCCAGAGGGAGGTGAGTTTATTGTTTGGAGACATAAAAAATTGCTTCAATATGATGCTAATATCAACTCTATGGCTTATTTATCTATTACAATTCATCTAATATGACATATTAAACAATATTAATAACATAGAAACATGATATATACTCTAGAATGAATAAAATATGTCATTACGTATGTGACGAGTGGTGGTGGTGGTGTTGGGTTTATCAGGGCCACTGACAGCATAAGCCGTATTGTGGTGGTGACCTCTAGTCACACTGAAACAATGTACGTAATTTATAAATAAGAAATATTTACACTTTAATTTATAAATAAGAAATATTTACACTTTATAATTAAGAAATATTTACACTTACCTCGGAGGAGATGCTGGCAGAGGGTGGAGTATATTGTCAGTGGCCCTATATACCTCCAACAACATTGGAGGAGTTTGTTTCGTGTCATCCTTTTTCTATCGCTTAATCGCTTAACTTACTTGCTACACTGTTAATGCTACACTTTATCGCTGGCTGGCACTGTGTAGCCTTTATTGACTCCTGCTGCTTTAGTATCGTATATATCGTAGAATCACTGAATCACTGAAGAAGGCACTTTCTCCCCTCTCTCTTCCTCCCCCACTTTGGTACTTTGCTGTGAGTTCTTTCTTGAATTCTATCATGTTTCTCACCTTCTTTACCATGGGGCTGGCACTAGGAGCTTTCTTTGGGCCCATGGTGGCTTATTTAGCAGTCACACATAATAAACAAACGCAAAAAACAATGGATTATTACGAAATGTTTCGTATGACCTCACAGGGTATTGTTTACTCGCCAAGAAACAATGCCACACTGACTCAGAATGGTGTGTGAGAGGCTTTGTGTGCGCGGGCACTCGGACGTGTTCCGTATGACCGACAAAACCAGAGGGAATTGACGAAAACAGAGACTATATTTTGACAAAAAAAAGTAGGCGATAACCGAAAATCACGAAATCAGAGGGTAACGAAAACAGAGGGTCCACTGTATTTATAATTATTACAATAATGCAGTGGTCTGCATAGCAGTAAATCTTCTATTTTTTGTGTGAATAAAAATTCAAAATGGAAAGCAAGCATAATATAAGAGGCGCCTGGAGACGTGAATAATGAACAGAGAAAATGTTTCTTAGTGCCAGGAATGTCTACATTGTTTATTCTAAACCCTATTTTGAATTTGGCATTTTTTTAATTTTGTGTGAAAATGGCCAAATTACCAATTTCTTATCACTTTATTTAGTAGTTGAAATGTGTAAATGAGCAATTTCTTGTATTCACTCGATAGAATAGAAGGATTACTAGCAAAATAGCTATGAGTTTGGTTGACTGAAACAATGGAAATGACCAAAAATAGGGCTTAAAGTGGGTGAAATCGCCATTGTGTAAATATCGTCGAGACCGCTTACTTTGCGAAAGCATAATTCCGTAAGTTTTCCATCAAATTTCTTGCTTTTAGTTTCATTACCTTTGGAAAAAGATTCTCTATTATTTCATAAGAAAAAATCATTTTTATTTTTTTAATTCTTCGATACTGAGAGCAATTCTCAGATTAGGCATCTGGACAATGAAAGAGTAAGATAGGCCTAGATATGCCTGAAATGCTCAGCATATTAAGGGGCTTACTGCATTCATACGTAAATGTCACCCATCTCTGTACAAACATTGTATCATGCAGAAATAAATATGTATGTTGAAATAAATTGAAATTGAAAGTTTATATTCAAGAGTGACAATATAATCAACAAAATTATAAAACTTAGAAAAGAGATGAGCTTTCGGCTAAGACTACGAAAATCGAATATTTCTGCTGCTTTGAGAACAATTTCAAACTACTTCCAGTTCTGAAACCACTCAAAATCATCTCTATTTCAGTAGTGTCTTCCATTCTATCAAATGATTCCAAGACCCAGCCAATAAACTCATAAAAATCATCCTAGAAAACACCTCAAAATCACTATTTTAAACCAAACACAAGATCAAACTTTTGCTTTTCCCATTATGTACTTCATGAGACAGGATTTTTTTTATACTGTTCCTTTATACTACTGCCTTCAAAACTAGGGATGCCAAGCCCATAATGACACTCTTCAGGTCGCTTGTTCTATCTAGGTTGGAATATTGCTGCACAATAACAGCACCTTTCAAGGCAGGTGAAATTGCTGACCTAGAAAATGAACAGAGAACCTTCATGGCACACATAACTGCGATAAAACACCTCAATTACTGAGAACGCTTGGAGTTCCTCAACCTGTACTCCCTAGAACGCATACACTTGGAAAATCCTAGAGGGATTAGTACCAAACTTGCACACAAAATCACTCCCTAGAAGCAAAGACTCGGCAGACTATGCAACATCCCCCAATGAAAAGCAGGGCCACTATCCCGATAAGAGACAACACAATAAATGTCAGGGGCCCAAGACTGTTCAACTGCCTCCCAGCGTACGTAAGGGGAATTACCAATAGACCCCTGGCTGTCTTCAAGCAGGCACTGGATAGGCACCTAAAGTCAGTACCTGACCAGCCAGGCTGTGGTTCATACGTCGGGTTGCGTGCAGCCAACAGTAACAGCCTGGTTGATCAGGCCCTGATCCACCATGAGGCCTGGTCACAGACCGAGCCGTGGGGGAGTTGACCCCTGGAACCCTCTCCAGGTAAACACCCATCACATACAAATTCTCTCATGTCTAGACGCAAATTTACCATTCACAGTTTATCTGAGTGATCTGTGCTCAAAATGTAGATCTATGTGAGGGACCCCTGACATCAATAACATAGATCTACATGATGAACATTGAAAGGGTTAATAAATAGTTAAAATTCAGTTCTTGCCTTGATAGGGAGGCAATGTAGCTCAAATAAGTAGGGACTATGAGAACTCTAGAGGAAACAAAAATACCGGTCTTGCTGCATGATTCAGCACAGACTGAAGTCTTTCAAGCAAACAATTAGACAAACCTACATTCAAACAATTTCAAAATCTATTTCAGCCCCTCAATGTCGTTTAACACGGTAGTTACGTTCCTGAAAATGCCATGATAGTTAAAACCGTGTTAGACAAACTGAAGAACTTATGGGAAAAATAGGGTTATGTTCCTGCGAGCCCCTAAAAGCCAAACAACGTTTTTTTATACCAACAGATCTTACAAAAATAAAAGTGAATATGTAATTGTAGTTCATTGTCGTGATGCATTATGTTGTTTTTACTGCTTAAGATTACAAATGCAACAGAAATAATAGTATTTCTTACTTTAAATTGTGGATGCTGGTGTTTGTGGATGTTTGTGGAGAGTGGAGAGTTATGCTGTGGCCCTACTGGACTGAGGTGGATGGTAGCGATTCTGTTACTGAAGTTGATGGTTGTATTGGAGTGTGCATAAATCAGTCAAGTCAATCAGTCAAGTCAGTAGGTCAGTCAGTCAAGTCAGTAAGTCAGTCAGTAATACAGTCAGTAAGTCAGTCAGTCAAGTCAGTCAGTCAAGTCAGTCAGGCAAGTCAGTAAGTCAGTCAGTCAAGTCAGTAAGTTAGTCAGTAACTAAAACACTACTCAAATCCAACAATAACATAACTATCTTTAATTACAATGTCAGATCTTTAAGCAAACATTTTGAAGACCTCACTGCATTATTAAACTCACTTCAGGCCAGTATGTCCATCATTG